>JAPDSC010091277.1:13764-59038 GCA_026290005.1 Latrodectus geometricus | reverse complement strand
AACATTAAAAACACTTAATTATTCTATAAAACATTTATCAGTTTGTGCATTATTATTAAACTATATTTTGAAGTGTTTCTTTGACTTTGTTTACCATGAATAGTTTGAATTAATTTTTATTTCATGCACTTAAAGGTCAAATAACTTTTTAGCAAAAGTAATCTAAATCAGAAAAGTTAATTTATGGAATGAATTTTATAAGAGTATTAATAATTGTTTTATCAAAGCTTAAAACTAATCGGCAACAAAAATTATAGAATTACTTAATTTGTGGGAGTATGAAATTAAAGTTTTGGTTTTGTATTGCTTTAAAACTATTTAATTACAAATATAAAAATTACTTAAAATTAAAATAAAAATATATAAAATTCATATAATAAAGCATAATTGACGAAATCAGAATAAAGAAGTAGACAAAATTAAAATGTCCTCATCCCTCATTTAAAACTAAAGAAAACAATGAAATTTTGAATTAAAAATTTACTTTTAAAAAGAATTGATTTTTATAATTAGATCACAACATAGAATAGTGACTGCCTTTAGAAATTTCACATTATTCTTAAGATGCTAATTTTTTTGTAGCTGTAATTGTTGTCATTACTTCAAGCTGCTGTTAATAGCAGAAAAGATTTCACAGTTACCGCATTGTAATTAAGTTTTTTTTAAAAAACGGTATTTTGAAAGAAAACATAAATAATGCTGTCAAGCCATTACTTCAAGTAATCTTTTTACTTTTTGCTCCCTGCAACAGCAGTTAACTTTTCCAAATCCATCTTCATTCACTAGTATATGAATTGAAATTAGAATGGTATTACGTAAAAAAGAAGGATTAAATCATCAAGACTTTTAAATGAATTATATTGCTTAATTTATGTTTCAAACTACATTGTAAATATTCATTTTTAAGTGCAAAAAGATCTGAGGATTTGTAATATTTGAAAATTATCTACTAAAGTAGTCTCTGAATTTTTATGACAATGGAATTATTTGTTAAAAACAATTTTTTAAAATATATAATTGAGATATTCGTTGATTTGTATTTTTAATATCTTATTAATACAATATTTATTGAAACTAAAATAACTTTGTGTGGGTTACATGTCAGATAGAGAAAATTGACAATCATGAATTGTTATTGTTAATATTGCAGTTTTAAGACCAAAACAAAATTGATTTCTTGCTGAGATATTGTCTTTTAGAAAGGAAAAACTTTCAATGCATAGAAAAATTGTGTATATATAAAATATTCTTCCAGTACACACATTATATTGTGAGATCTTTAACTTCTTTAAAGAAAGTTTTATGGTTTTCTTTCTTTTTTACAATAGATACCACAACACTAGAACATTTTAATTTTATATTGGTGTGGGTTCTATTTTAAAATATATTTCTTAAATATATTTTAAATGTTAATAGAGATTAATAAATTCATTCGTCACCAATTTAAATCATATAATAAATGTAGAGTAATGTAATTAAATGATCATATATTTAAAAAACTACAAAATCTATTGTACATATTAATCATACATAGAAAACATTTATAACACTATAAATAAATATCCCTCTAACATAAGTACATATTTGATTACATGATTCTTAATAGCAAACAAAAGTTAAGATGGCCTTCTATAATAAAATTACTTCTTTTTTTATAGTATACAAAAATATTTTGTTATCAGAAATTCTGTAATCTTTTTCCAAATTTCCCAATTATATTTGTCTTTCACTTTTATCTGCTCTTTAAGCAATCCTGAACATTTATTTTTCTAGTTTTTGTGTAGACAAATCAAGGAAATATACAAATTTTTATACAGTAATTGTCTAGACAGTCATTTTGAAACTACGCATATTTTAAAGCTAAAAGCTAGTGATTTGTCTCAATTTTCCACTAAATATTTTCCATAGCATAAATTTATTGTTTAGTTATTTTAATTTTGTAAGAACAAAATATTATTGACATGTGAGAGGAATACTGCCAATTCAAGTGGACAAATATTCTAATAGGATTTATTAAAATGAGAAACAGCAAATTTGATCTATAATGAAAGTAAATTCAATAAGTACATTTAATGTCATTGTCAAAAATGTATATTTGTGATTAAATTTATTAACCGATTTTTTTAACCTATTATCCTTTCTAGGATGATGCAAAATTAAGAATCTAATTGTTTAGTTCTGATAAATATTTTAATATTTTGTAGTTTTAAAGTGAGACTTAAATATTATTGTAAATCCTGAATATACTGGATAACATATATGTAATTATTGAAGGAAAATTTTGAAAAATTATAATAATTGATAAATGAAAATAAAAGTATTTAGAAAAATAGGAAACAAAGATGTAGGTTTATATTTTTTATAACATTCAAAACACAAGTTCCAGAATAAGATGGGGTTCTATTTTGAAGGAATTTGCAAAATTTATTTATTTATTTATATAATGATGAAAAATTTAACTAATAGGAATTTTATTAATTCTATTATTTATATATAAATGTTAAAAATGTGTGTGTGGTTTTAATACAAAACTATTAAACTATTATCCATAGAGTTGTATATTTATAATCATAATTCAATTCATTTAATTAAACAAAGAAATTTAATGCAATTGAGTTTAAAGAAATTAAAAAAAATAGCATTTAATTAAATGTGAAGATATTAATATTCGTAAAAAATTAATATAAATAATTTGTTTTATTAATAAATAATAAATTTCATTACGCAGAAATCATTAATCAATTGGCAATAACATATTGTGTAGGTTAATTTCAAAGAGGCCATACTTATTATAGAGAGAGATAAAATTAATTGTCAAATGCTTACGTTTTATATGAGATAAAATTTTTGATGGTGTATCATACAATTTTATTTTTATATATTACGTGCTACTGTATTTTGCAGAATTTTTGAGGAAGTACAGAATTTATTAAATAGTTTTTAGTTGGTTGACATATATCAGATCATACATTTATAAATCAAATTCAATATTTAGTTTTGGCAGTGATCTAACATATTTAAGGCAAAATGAATAGCAAAGAACAAAATACAATTTAATTAAATTTTATTAAAAAAACATAAGAAATTATATTCCTTGTATCATTTTTCACATACATAAAACATTAGTTTACTTTATCATTTCTTTTAACTAGTAGTATGAGCTGGTTAATTTTACTACCCAAGTCACGTAGCAGAAAGTGCAAAGTAAGAGTATTTCCTCCCTTTGTTAAGACGTTAAGACAAAACACCCTGCTTGTCTTCTGGAATACCTTGTGCGCCCGTATTTTAAGGGGAACGATGCCCCAATGAGCAATCTCTATCTTTAACAGCTACAATACGGAAAGAAGGAAAGGCACGTCTCTCTAATGGGTCTAAACGAGACTGAAAATGGTGTACTTCCTGACAAAAGATGATTCTCAGGAGAATGCTTTTTATCTCCTTCAATTCTACAGGGATAATCGGCGATCAATTTGTCTCCGATAAATAATTCTTATCAGTTAGTTTCATCATTTACGGTATTTTAAATGATGAGGAATGCTTTTAAAATTGACAAATATTGTCAATACAAAATAATAATGCAAATAATATTAATGAACAATTTAATCAATAATACAAGAAATTTAAAACGAATATAACTCATTTTCTTTTTGTTATTGACTTTAAGAAAATGCGTAAAATGAACCGCAAATGTTAGTAGATAATAATTTAAGATTAATTATGCTGTAATATTAATTTTTAAATTTATTTTTTATTCTTAAAGTAAATATGCTTTAAAAATAGCTAAATTGTTTATGTTAGCCACTTTAAAATATTGTATTTAAAATGCCTTAATAAAAATGATGTGAATTCATTTTGAGTTCTTAAGAATATATATAACTGAATCTTTAAAAAAGTAAAATATAAATTTGAGAAAATTATTTTTTCTTAGATGAAAAAGTTTATACACTGTTAACTAAGGAGCATATTTTAAAGAGCTAAGACTTGTGTATAAAAAGAATGCAAATCTCTTTGTTATAATAAGAATTATTGAATTACGTTTCAAAGGAAAGAGGAGCAGGTATCAAATATTTGGAAATACTTTGAAGGATATTAATGTGTTTTAGAAAATTATCACCACGTTAGCTTGAGCAACAAACCAGTATACCTACAACGCATCCCATTTTCTTTATTGGCTAGATATTTAACACATAAAGATCAGATGCTGAGTTGATCTGGTTGGTAGGACGTCATTCTAATTATCGGAAGTTATTAAATTCAAATCCGTAATATCTGTCATGTTCATTAAAGCTCGTTGGGGCTAAGTTAAATGAGTCAAGGTCTCAATATCCTCCTAATAAAATAATAGTTTTGGGGATGCAAAGTCAAATATTAGTAATTCTTGTACTTAATTCATTTTTCTAAATTACGAAGACTAGCCACCCGGTTGCTTCCATTTAACTGGTAGAGCCCAACTCTCTGGGTTAGGTAATACTCTCTCTGGGTAATACCAATAAATAATGATCAGTTACTTGGGTATATTGGTTTGTAAGTGAATTTTCTAATGCTAAAATTGATCCATATACTTATTATCTAAACGCGGAAGCAATGACTAAGGTTTCTTGCTAGCAAATTAATGAGTACTGATCTAAAGTGTTAATTTACTCACCAATTTGGAGATTGGAGCGAAGAAATAAAAGTTATTTTTGACTTAAAATAGCAAGTCAATGATTTAAGTATTATTCCAAAATTATTAAATTGGTACATTATTACAGTGAATAAAGAATCACTTAATATAGTACAAAATTCATCCTATATGATCAAATGAAATCTTAATAACGGTCAAAATTACGTGACACATGCTGAATAGAATCTTCTTATACGAATGTTTAATTCTAAAAAAAGAATATCACCCTGAATGATATCTAAAATCAACTAATTTTCATTATTAATAACTATTGTAAATATTTTTATTTAACATCTTTTTTCCTTTACACACTATTGTGTGTGTGCATTACATTATTTTTAAATATATATCAAAGAAGTGAATGATATTGCGATTCAGATTTGATTTTTTGAAGTTTTTCAATTTCACTCTTATAATTTCTTTATGAATATTTTTTTCTGTCGAAGTATCCATTGAAACTGGAGTATAATTTAAATGATAATATCGAAGATTTGTTGTAGCATTAACATATTAGAGAAATCCTTTTATTTTATAATATTCTTTTCAAAATAGGGTTTGTTCATTTAATTAATTTTGTAAAACGTTAGGTTTTTAATTAACTGATTGTATTACCCACTAATTTTAAAAGTAAAATAGAACATAAAAATGTAAAGAAAACTTTCGTGTAAGTAATGTTTATTTATAAAGAAAGTAAAACATATATAATTTTTGTATGATCTGATAATTTTTTTAAATCATCTAAATATTATAATACTGTAAAAAAGGAGAAAATAACTGAAGTATTAACATACGCATTAGAAAGAAATGATACTGTCATTTTATTCCGAAGAGATTTTATTTTAATACAATGTATTTTTTTACAACTTTTTTTGCCATTTAAGTGCTTTAAAGTTCTGTTATTGACTAGAATAATATCTTTAATTCCAAAATTTGAAGAAAAAATGTTAACGAATGTCTGACAACAATAATATTTTTTTTCAAAATAAGATGTGCAGCTAAAAATGCTGCACATATTTTTTCGTAAAATTAAAGGATAAAAAATTCTTGTAAACAGTGCTTTTGCATGTTAAAAGTTAGTTGCTCATTTCGTTATTAAAATACTGTGACATCTGTAGCAATTCAGTTTTTTTTTCTTTCGTTAAAATATCTATTTCTTTATTGAATAAGTGAAAATACTAAATTATTATAAACTTAAAGTTTAGAAATGTTTGTCGTAAATAATATTAGACTAAATAGTAGAATGTATACTTAGTAGTATATTTGACAGAAATCAGCTTTTATCCTAAATATTTACATTTCAAACAATTGAAACTTTAAAAAATAAAGTACGCTTTAGGCAAATCTCATCTTTGTATCCTAAAAACATAGTAAAAGTCTGAAATATAATAAATTATTTTAAAAATAATCCTGAATTTTTAAGTATTTTGTTTTTACTCTCTACTTTTGTGTTATCTATTTTGTTACACCTTTATTCTTAAGCACATTATTTGATGTAATATAAAATTGTAGCTAAATTTACTTCCTCACTAGAAAGTAGTTCTTTATATTCATATGAAGCACTAACAGAAAAATTCATATTCATTTGCTTAGGATGAGATAAGTCGTCAATAAATCTTGCTTTATGTACATTAATAAACGTCGTTTCAGCAAAGCTCTGTACTGTATTAAAAAATCTTTCATTAATCTCATTTCAGATACATTTATAAGGTAAATATATTAAAAAACACTTTCTGAAAGACTTTTCAAACCGAATTCTCATTTTAATGTTATTCCTAGTTAAAATTGACTTTATTTTTTCGCACACTATTCTTTTACATATTTTCATTTATTTGCTAGCAAAATTCCAAACTGGACTGAAAATGAAATTACCCTATTCTAATTTTGTTATAGTCCCCACATTTCTTTTATTTTCTCCTCCAAATAAACGGGTTTGACACCTCAGGAAATAAAATCGTCTTATAATTGAGAAAGATGTCATTTTCTTAAAATAATGCTTCCCCTTTCAATGATTCCTTTCATAAGGAAATCAAATTATAATTTAAACACTCTTAGATTTTTGACTTTTCTACTAAAAATCTGTCTTAACAAAAAGCAGTAAATGCGGAAAATATTTTTATCCATACTCTAGTATTTCTATTAATTTCATTTATGAGAATAGAAAAATTTAAATACTTTGTTTATACGTATAAATATTTAACTTTCTTTTTATATTACTAATGGAATTTAAGTATGCAGTTCAATAGATTTGACAGGAAGTTTATATATAAATAGTAAAAGATAAAATACTTCAAATATAAGCACGAGGTGAATTAATAAAAATATTAAATTCATTTTTTGTAAAAAATTACGTGAAAATAACTATTTCCAAATATTAGTTTTAATTTCAAAATGAATGTATTTCAGTAACAGGTATAAAAGAATAATTGATCTTAAAATATGAAGTATCTTTCACATTAATAACTTACATAAACAAGATTAATATTGAGTTATTGCTCATGAGTTTAATAATGTCTTTATAAATTAAAAATAAAATTTTTTAAAATATTAATTGAACTAATTCCTTTGTTATTTTAAGAATAGATTAATTGGTTTTTGAAAATTTTAATATTTAAAAATTCAGTTAAAGTCTTATAAATCCAGATTAGTATTTCATATACACATAAAATTAAAAATAATTGTTAATGGAAGTAAAAGTTTATAAGGAAATGAAAAGTATACATTTTGCTTACTGGTAAACTAATGTTTATTTCATCAAAATAAATATAAATTTCTACAAAGCACCAATTAAATGACTGTCCTAAATGCTTTTAGTCTTATCAAACTAAATGCTTTTAATCTTGTTGCCTCATCCATGGGAAAAATTACTTAATGGAACCAAAAGATTAGAGAAAAGCTTTCTCAGGTTTGGACCTTGAAGACTGTAAATATGTCCTGTTATTATAAACAGAGTGTGTGAATAATAACAATAATATAATAGCAGATATATACACTCTCAGGATAGTTAAATTTGGGGAATATTTTTCTGTAAATGAGATTAAGTGTCCTTATTTTCGGGAAATGCATTTATACCTTTTAAATAACCAGAGCGAATTCTCGTTATTTCTGACGAAATAGCTTTTAATATAAGTTTAAAAGTTGATTCAATTGTTTAACTTTAAAATATAGAAATTTTGAATTTGAAAATAAAATTTATTTTATTCTTGTTAATGTTTACACTATGCAAATGAATAGATGTAAAAATTACTAACATTTCGAAATATGTAGTTATATATAAAAAACAATATGAGTTTTCAAATGCAAAAAAGAAAATTATATAATTGTATATTTCATGCTGCACTATATTTTAAAGATCATTAATAATGTTAAATGAGTTGGTTGAAGAATATTAACTTTTAAAAATAAATATTGTTTTAATTATTTACTCTATGAACACATAAATTAAATTTGTTTCGAAATATAGGGTGTCCCCGAACGCCGTGTACAAACTTTGAAGATAGGTAGAGAACATCGTGAGGAAACAGAATTGCATAGGAAACATGGGGCGGAAAGTGATACATGACGCTGTACGCGAACTGGCAAGTTCGGAAAGTGGGATTTCTTCATTTCAGACACGGACACAATGTGCAAGAACATGCTATTGGATATTGGATTTTTTCTCTAGGGTACCATGAAGAGCCTCGTGTACGACACACCTGTCATTTCTGAAATGGAAGTGGTTGCACGGATGTCCATCGCTATTGCTATGATCCGTGAAATACTTGGTGTTTTTGAACAAGTCTATCAATCTATTTCGCGTCCGTGTAGTGCGTGAATACATGCCAATGGCCACAATTTCGAGCATCTTCTCAGATTTTCATACTTTTTTTTATTTATGATTAGCTTTTTGTTTATTATTGTTGTTATAAAGCGTTTTACACCGCATCCAGTGTGTTGTGGCGTTACTGTCTTTATGTCTCTTTATCTCGTTAGAGTTATGTTTATGACCATGCTTTTCTAACATTATGACCCACATGATGTTCTCTACCTCCCCTCCAAGTTTGTTCACTGCATTCGGGGACATTCTGTATTTTTAAATATCTTTTAAACAAAAGTAATGTTTATTTAAAAATCCATAAAAAGATTATTGAAAAAAAATGAACTTTCTGAGTGAAAAAATATATACTTATTATCAGATCTTGTGACAATATTAATGGAAGATAATCTTAAAATTAGTTTTTTTAAAGCTAACAAATACAGGTAAGGTAGCATTAATCAGTAAACTCAACAAAATAAAAACTAACATAAATAATGAAACGTTAAACAAGAAGGAAAAAAGAAACAAAAATCAGTTTTTTAGATAACTAATTTCATGATATGTGAACTTAATAAATAATTTAACGTTTTATATTTAGATAAAGGTTTGTTGATGCTACCTCTTTCCTGAAAATTACACTGATTCGTTATCTTTTCAAGTCGCTTGCATAAGTGAGTCTGATTCTATGCAACTTTTAACAAAGAAGTTTAGTAAACATTCCGTTCAAATGTTATTTCAACACACTTAGGTTCAATTTTAAATTATTTAGCTTCTAATTAACTTATATTTTAATATATCTAATAAATTTTGTATGATGTGTTCATTACATATTATTTCAAGGGGGAAAAAATGAAAATTTGAAAACTAAGAAAAATTAGTATATCATTGAGAGTTTTAAGTAAAATAAAAAAAATTTACAGAACCATTTTTATAAATAGCCTTACATCTTTAGTTTTTGATCGCTTTTTTGTAAAGGTGAAATACTGATCCTAACACTTTTAAAAATGAGAGTATTGAATGAAACATTTTTATAATTTTTTTCTCATTCAATTCATTTTCATATACAAAAATGTTAAATTAGTTATAAATACATCATGCATTCTGGACATGATTTTGGGATTTTAAAATAAATTTTTGTCTTTTAACTACTTGAATTCTGAGTCGAATGATTAAAACATTTTTATGGGGAAGACTCCATTACAAAAACTTAAACTTAAACTTAAACTTTAAACAAATAAATATTATATCGGGCGCCCGCGAGGCGGTGAAATTCTCGAATAAAACAAATTTCTCACAAAAATTGCGATTGCTGACTTATAATGAATCAGGAATAACAATATTTGATGTCAATCAATCAAATTATTTGAAGTGATAAAAACTTTTTAAATTTCAAAAGGCAGTCTGTATAATAAAATACTGCCTTAATTTCACGTTATTTGTTTCAAACAACAAAACTGCAACTATTACGAATTCATGTTTTCTAAACCAAGTTTCTAAAATTTTTAAAGTAAATAAGATAAACTGAGTTGTGTTGTAACAAGAAGGATTTGATCACTGATAATATAAAATTTCATGTCTTAAAATATAAAATTAAAAACATGTTCATGTCATGTTCACACATGTTCATTGCGTTCAAATTCCATGAATATTTTGGCCATTCCATACGATTTATATTTTCCATTCAAAGTCAGTCATAGACGATGCGGTTTGAGTGGTGAGGTTTGGAGTTGTCTTCCATTAACAGAAATTCAATGTTCTCAACGATTCTAAGGAATACACCAACAAACGAACATTGTATTCCAGAATAATGTTCCGATAAGTTTGGCTTGTCATGGTTCTGATTTGAACTTGTAGATCTGTTCTGGAATCCAATGTAATACCTCTCTGAACAAACACTACTCCACGACCATAACGTTGGTATTCAGAATATTGTTTTTATGATACTGAGTACCTGGTGTTTTTATTTGAACATCCTACCAAAGTCTGACTGCAAACTAAATCCCGACTTGTCAGAAAACAAAACAAAAGTTAATTGTGATAGTATTTACACTGCATGTTCTCTACTACATGCAAACTTCTGGTGATAGGAAGTTGTTGTGAGCAAAACACAAATAACATGTTTGAGCTATATAGACCATTCTGTCCCAGACATTTTTACACGGTTTGATTTGAAACAGTCATACCCATGGTTGGTGGTAACTGAAGAAAACAATCCGCTGCTGTGTGCACCTTGGTGGTTACTCTCAAATAGAGGTCGTCATCTGTGTTGTCACTCGAGTACGACCTGTACCATAAAGTTTACTGTTCAAAGATGATAGAAATCATCTGAGAATCATTGCCACAAACAGTAGATTATATTTCAGAGATTGCGAGTCCTTCGGCTACTTCTATTTGCGTACGCCCAAATTCCAGTTGGCTGATAAATCTACCACGTAAAATATTATCCACATGCGTCCTCTGTGTCTCACATATAAGGTCATGGCATTGAGAACTGATTGTGAACACATTTCCTTCTTTGCAACAGGTCTTATATACTCCTCTCTTACGATCTCGTCATTGTGGATTCACGAGATGTTTTCCTGTAATTTACACGAAATGCTTGACCATGTGTGAGATATTTTTACACTTAAAGCATTTTTCCTTTCATGTTCTATTTCCATGCCTGTCTCTGTTAGCCTTAGTTTTGAACATGTATTTAGTTTACAAAGCTTGATATGTAAAAATGTTTCTTTACTCCCTTTGCCTCAAACATGTTGAATTTTTAACTATTGAACCATGACATATATATAACGATTATATTTTTTCGTGGAAATATATATTTTATATAACAGAAAATTAAATGGGAAATATTCAATAAAATGCAATTACAGTATTGAAAAGGAAGTAAAATATATCAAATAACACAAAAAAATTATGATCATAAGCTTCAAACATCATTATACATGATATTTATTTTTAATTTCAGAAAATAATGCTAAGGATGAAGTTATAAATTTGATATAACGTCTTGTTTATAAGTTAGTTTGTCTTATAATAAAATAATTTCCTTTGTAACAAGCATATAAAAATCGTAACCACCAGAGATTTTCAAATTTATTAAAGACTAAAAGAACTTGATGTTGCACAATAAGGTCAGTTTTATCTTTATATAAAAAATTCAAATGAGAAAGGCTTTAGGTAGCTTATATTGCTAAATAAGATTTAATATAATGGAATTAATATAGAGTTAGTAAATCTTCGTTATGAGCAATTCCAGATGATAATTGTCTTGCTTATTTTAGAATTATTTATTAAGTGAAAAGTAATACATTATATTTATAGATTTTAAAGCAGCAATGTTATGTGACTTATTTGAAGTAATAAGAAAAAGTTACAATTTTAAGAAAACATAAAATTTGAAAAACTAAATAAAATTATGAGACACTCAGTTATGAAGCTTAAGCTATTTAAATAGTTTATTCCATCTCTATATTATTAAAGATTAAATAATAAATATATAACCAAAATAATAAATAGTAAATATATAATAAAAATAATAAATCTTGGATTATTATCTCAGGAGAGAGAAAGAGATTAATAATTTTACCATAATATTTTTTCTTTAATTTTCATTTGATAAAATATCTTTTTAGATTTTAATAAAATACAATAAAAATACAGATATTTTAAAATTTAAGAGCTATATTTTAAGCATGGATTAAAAAAAGTTTTTCTCAAATTAAATAAGTAAAAGCTTTTTTCTATAATATGTAGGTCTATGGAAAATATAAGTGCATGAATATTTATAACCAACGAATTTTTTCGACTATATGCTCCATTACATGGATTCTTTTAACGTAAAATAGCAATTATCAAAAATATTCAAAATTCTAATTAAAATGCAAATAAATTTAATTATTTTACATAAATGGTCAAAATTTACATAAATGTTAAGTACATTTCAACTAAACATATTTATATTTCTCAAGATAGATTTTCAATGAGATTTATAGACAGTTTATATAGAGATTATAGATAATTTAATTGAAATTATTGGTAAATTTGAAACATAAAAGCAATCAAGTTATTTTTCTCACGATATAGTTTCCAAAACAAATTTGTTTAACTTCACATTTTCTAATTTAGTGTATACTAGAAATAAGGAATTAATTTTTCTTTTAATTCATTTAGATTTTAACTCCACACTTACAGCTGTATTTACAACTGTAAAGAGCTAAGGTCTTACAAATGCTAATAATTCTTCATAACTCTATGAGTTATATTTTGTTGTTGGGTTTCAATGAAGCAAGTAGCGAAATTATCGATTTACAAAAATTCGTATTTATACTATTTCTCATAGATATATTTGCAAATTAAACATAATGTCCATACCTTCATTGTACATAGTATTTGTATACTTTAGCATTTATATATTCCCTTTTTAAAACTGATTGCTTTAGTGAAAGTGCCTTGCTTCATATGTTAAAACAGAAGCAAAATAAATGTTTTGTAAAATATACTGAATAATTTAATTACATGTAAAATTTTCTGAAAATTACTTTTGAAATATTGGGAATAGTAAATACCCTAGAAAATACCTGGAAATCTGAAAAATTGTACAAACTTATCCCCCTTTACAAAGGAAATCAGTATCAATATTTCTTCAGAAAAGACCACTGTTAGAAATTATGAGATTTCATGTTTATAACATGAAACAATCTTCATAACTCTAAAAAACATGTTCAAAATTTAATAATCTCTATTACTACTATCAAATTTCATATCAATAATATTTAAGTTACTGTTTCTCAAATACTTAAAGGATTTTGCATTGATCTAACAATATCTTTCGACTATTTGAGTTTCAATAGAGTATCTAAAGAAAGTTTTGATCCAGATGATTTAAAATTTTTAGATAAATTTTAAGATGGAAGATCAGAATTTAAGAGAAGAATAAGGTCGCGATATCTTTATTCACAAATTATTTTGCTGTTCAAAAATGCTCATGTTCCTTGATAAAACTATGTTCCTCGGTACGATTACGGTTTTAAGCCAACTAGTAAATGTGTGAGTAGATGATTCTAGGTCACCTATGATCTACTTTAATTTTTATTTGTCTCACTCTCACATTCATTAATCATTAGGGGTTAAATAAGCATATATTTAGGTAAGAAGATCATAAAAATTAGCATCTATGATCTTCACAAAATATCTTTGTAATCCACCGGATGATGGTGGTTTCTAAAGTCCAAAAGGAACTAATGCACAGCTTTTGCGTGTCACAACAGCTGAGGAACATAAAATCCTAAATAAAATTTTAACATGCACAGAATCTCTTCGTTTAATCAGATATCGAATCCTATCCTCCGGTGATTCGATCAATACCTTTCCTTAACAGTCAACTATTGTCCTCAGTTGGTCACTCAAAGAGCAGAAGAAAATTCTTCATTGTGGGTAAAGTTACTATAAACTATTATCTCAAATTTTTTACTTAAGCCTTAATATGAAAATTTTGTAGACTTTTCCTCTTAGCAGTTTTATGCTTTTCCTTGAATGATACTTGAAAATGTAAACGAAAAGTTAATAACATTCTGCGTCAATTTTTTCCTGTGATTTTACAGTTTCTCCTGGATAGCAAATTTAAAGTAGGGTAAATAAAATACACTGTGTTACTTTAATCTGGTAATACAAAGCTCGGCTAATCCATGACTGACCCTAAAATAATATCAAATATCCTTTCGACAAAAATGTGGCTTCGGAATATTATTAACGATGGATGTAAGCCTCTTTTGTTATATTATATTCTTAATACCTTTTCATAATTATGGGTAAGAAACAAATTTTTAGATCAATATAACACAAAATTTGTGTAAAACTCCTGAGTAAGATGTGACTGATTTATATAAAAATTCTCCAAAAACTGTGCATACTTCAATATTTAAAAGCATGTAATTTTACTTAAAACCCATCACAATTTCTACTTTTTTAAATCTAAATGTACCTTAAAATGTATTTTTTATTTAAAATTTAAATTTATAAAGTGATATCTTATGAAACACATAGCTCAATTAAAGGAATTTACACAGAAGTCATTGCAAATTTAATTCAATAGCAAGGATATTAGCGAAAAATATATGAAAAACCACTTTGGAAATTATTACATTAATCATTTAAAGTTACTTTTGGTAGTTTAAAATCGATACTCTTAGTAAAAGAAAAACTTTAACTTAGTTTTTATTTTAATATAAGAAAAAAATAAGGGCCATTAAAAAGTAGTAAAATAATTTAAAATTATTTTAAATAATTGTATTTTTTTAGTATCAATATTTTCTTAATGCATAAGACATAAATCGAATGTTAGAAGTGTTTGTTTAAAATTCAAACACTCAGTTTATATGTCATTATAAAAATGGTTAATTTATTTGAGATTTAACTTATCACACCGTTTCGTGTACGAAAAACTGTATATGAAATGATATGTTTACATAAAATTTAAGTACATCATGATAAAAAATATAGAGGAAAATGTATTTTATATAAGAGTAAATTATCAATCTTTAATTTTTCAGTGACATAAAATTTTTCAAATTAAAGATAAAGAATAACATTTATCATATCTCTTCATAAAATAAAATGTTGCAAGATATTTTAAAATAAAAACTTGTTAAACTTTGCAAAAATTGAATTACAGCTAATTCAAAACTGAAATATAAAAAAAAAACATCCGAAATTATCATATTTAAAAATGAACAGAATTATAAATGTTTAATTTCAAAAATAAATGTAGAGCTTAGTTAAACACTATTACAAAATTTAACACTCCGTCGGGCGCGCCTGGAATTTCCCTCCGTCGGGCGCGTTGCATCTGAGAGATGCATATAGCATTTTAGCAATACAAAAATGTTTTACATGATTTTAACAGTGTTTTTTCTTTTTCTTTTTAGTTCTAGAATCTTTCTGAAACGTTTCTTTCTTTTTTTTTATTTATTTTTATTTTTTTAATGAAATGCAAATTACAGAGTTTAGGGAATACAAAATAATACAATTACAAAACAAAAAACATACAAGTACAGAAAATAACAACAGAAAATTTTGTAAAAAAATTAAATATACATTTATTTATTCATCAGAATCATAATCTAATTGAGGCTGCTCTTCAGAGCATTTTTTACACATCATAACGGCATGTTCCAAACAAAAATATTCGTTACATTTTGTGCAAGAATATTGCGTCATTCTGCTTTTCTTGATTCCGTAGCATGTAGAACACCGCTTTCTCTTATTTGGAACGTCAGAAGATTTTATTGCATTTCTATGTTCTGGAGACGGTTTGTAATTTTCCAGCTTCCTCTGTAAATCTCTTGATAAATTAGTTTTTGTGAGGTGTCTAGTGACTTCTTCATTTGTTAGCTGTTTCACTAATTCCCTTAAATACTTTCTTCTGATTTTTACTAAATTTTGATTGCCTAAAAAAACCACTTGTCCATTTATTGCTGAAATATTCAGCATTGAATAAAATATGACCATTGGCCATCTTCTGGTGTTACGGGCACAATTATATGTCCCACACATTTTATCAAGAGCATCCACTCCAAACTTCGTGTCGTTATAAAAAGTAATTATTTCGGGTTTTGTTTCGTCTCCCGGTTCACAATCAATGGAGTCATCCGTATGCATACTCGATGCAAGTAGAACATTTTTTTTATTCTTTGAGATGTAAGACATCAAAGTGCAAGTTTCAGAAAAGCCAAAGAGACTTGAATGATTTTCTCACCCTTTTGTTTTTACAAAGTTAGGAGGTATTTCTTTCTTATTTTTTCTTAGAGTACCTACGTATGAAAGTTTCTTCTCTTTCAATTTTTTTATTAGGTCAATCGATGTGAACCAATTATCAGCTGTAATGTTTCTCCCACTGTTGAAAATTGGTCTTACTATCCTAAGAACGACATCTGAAGCTGCATTGCTTACATTATATGGACCTACTGGTTGTTTTCCGGCATATATTTCTAAATTTGACGTATATAACACTTTTGCGTCAACCATGGCAAATATTTTTATTCCATATTTACAGGGCTTTGTCGGTATATACTGACGGAAAAGGCACTTTCCTCTAAAGCCTTCTAACTTTTCGTCAATAGTTACGTTTTGCCCCATGCAATAATTCCTTTTGCAGTTTTCGACAAATGTTTCAAAAATCTCCCTTACTGGGGCTAGTTTGTCTAATTTCTTCCTCTCATCTCTTGTTTCTTTGTCATCAAAGCTGCAGCATCGAAGCAAAAATTTGAAGCGCTTTATGGACATTACTGTCCTAAACATTTCTACTCCCATTCCTTCTGTGGACCACAATTCTTCTAAAATTTGTCTATTACTTCGTAATAGACCTGCTAAATATAGCAGACCAATGAAAGCTTTAATTTCAATTCTATCTGTGTCTCGCGCGTCTCTTTCTCGACTAAAGTTACCTCTAACTGAACAAATAAACTTATTCGTATTAATGGCAATTATGTTGAGTATTTCATCAGTAAAAAAACAGTTCCATGAATCGTATATAGTTCTTAGATTTTTTGCAGGACCTATTACGCCAGGTAATTTAGTTATAATATTATGTGCCCTTTGTTTAACATTTTTATGACCTATTGATTTTGCCCGTCTTGTTGCTTTATCTTTACCGATAAAATTATCACCTTCAGAATCAAAATCATCTTCAGTTTCTGAAACACTACAATCACTTTCAGTGTCTGAAGGAAGCTCACACTTTTCTAAAATATCTTCTTCATCCTCAGTTTCGTCTAAGTCTTCTTCATTTAATTCTTCTTCTCCATCACTAAATAAAATTTTCTGTGCGATTTCTAAATCTTGCGGATTATTCAAATCTAAGTATCGCTTCGAACTCATCGTAAGAACAACCGTAGTCGGGCGCGTGCATCTGACGAATGCAGAGTATCGAATAAACTCCAGAAAATGTAATCTTTTCTCCTTCAAACTCAAGGCCAACTGCATTCCTGAGTAGTAGGGGACCGGAAGGGCAGATACTCTGAAGGTCAAGGTCATGAATTCCTATTTTCGGTAGAAAACCAAAGATTTTATGAGTCATGCATCTGAGAGATCACGCGCGCCCGACGGAGTGTTAATAGCTTTTTATGATTCAATAGTAAAAAGTAAAATGAAGGAAACAATGTGTGATTGTGCCGATAGATTTGGAAATAAAGAGGAGACAAGATGAAAATGAATCTAAAAAGCATTTTTGGATGTATGGACGGGAAACATGCTTTGAAGTGATAGCTCTGATTTATTTTTGTTGGAATGCTGTAAAAGAAATTTTATAGCGCAGAAGAGATGGAATAATACATGCTCTTAAAATTCATGTTTATTTTGAAATTCAAATATTATTCTTTTGTTAAATATAATGCTTTACGTTAAAATAGAAATTATATTAATTTTGTCAAAAGCTTATCTTTCAATTCAGTTTCTATAATTGATAAGTTAGAAACTAAATATTTTCATACTTACACATCTAAAATACATAACATTTAGTTTTTAAAATATATTTTTAATTTAGGAAAATTTTCAATGAATAATATACTTTTCGTATGTATCTAATTAACTTATTCATATATAAATATTGTCTATTTTAAATGCTAGTTCTAATTGAAATTTTTTCGTGAAATTTAATAAAGTTAATATAAGCATTCATAATGTTTTCGATTTCTATGGAAATTGTATAATTGATGTAGCGTTATCTATATGAAATAAATTACTATGTGAGATAGAAAAATTGTTCGGCACTGTATTTGTCAAGTTTTATTCTAAATTATTCTAATTGTTAATAACATTAAACATTATATAAAATATTTCGAATAGAATATTTAATTATATCCCCCAAAGATCTAACTTCTGGAATAATTTAATGATAAACAACAAAAAATGAAACATTTTAATCGGTAATTGTGTATCAAACTAAATTGAGGTTATATTAAATTAAATAAATATTTAATTTTAATATGAAATGCAAAATTATAAAAATATTAAATATAAAGCTATTAGCCTGAATTTTAATGTAGATAATAATTTATAAGAATTATAAATGAAAAAGAAAAATAGGTAAATAATAAAACATGTGTATTATCAATTACTGTAGATATAAATGCACTAAATAAATAAAAATGAATGTTTAATATGTTGCAAAATATCCCTTATTACATATTTATAAGCGATGATATATATTCTTATTTTGTTTTGTTTATACATTTCATTATAAATGAAAATCTCTTACGATTTTTAAGAGTTAGAATTTAAATTAAAAAAGAAATAGTATCACATTTCAAAAATAATATTTTAATGAATAAAGTTATTTCTATATTTAATGTTTTTGTTAGTTTTCCCTTTTCAAACTCTCTTTCATATGTTTATTTAATTTTTATTGTTTCCATTGAAAATGAAATTCTTAAATTATATAAATTTTCTTTCATGATTACATTATTAATTACATTAGGTTACATAATGGTTTTCTTAAAAATTTCTAATGTTGAACTGTTGCTTAAAATAAAAAATTATTTTTAAAGTTATAAATAGGATTAAAAACTATTTAAGCAACAAAAAACGAAAAATATACATTTTATAATTTTAAAATTAAAGTAAGCAATTTTTTCTGTTGTATAAAATGAAAATTCATGATATCACATTTTATTTAATGAAAAAAATTTCATAAAAGCAAGCGTCCAAAGAAACAAAACAACTCAAAACAATTTTATTTCCTTTTTAATTATTGATAACAGTAATTTGATTCGACATTATAGTTGAGAAAAAATTAGTTCAAAGTACAGAATCAATATTAATCACTAGTTAATTACTGGATTCTTTTTACATTAATTTTACAATCATGATAAAATCTGAGAGCATAAAAATTAATTTTCCTTCGTTTGAATCGGAGTTTTTCTACAAACCATTGAGTGTGCTGTAATATAAAGGAAATTGGTAGTAAATAAAATAATAAAAAATTATGATTAAATATTTTGTCTCACTATGAGTACATATACTAAATTTTATAACCGATAGCCTTTTGAAATATTGAACAAATCTCTGGTTACAATTTTGAAAAAAAAACATCTAGAGCTTAAAACATTTTATTCACGTATAAAGGAATTTATATTTACAGTTATATTTAATATTTTATTTTACATGCAATTTACTATACAATTTAAAATCACATGTAATAATATTCTCCACATATGGAAAATTGTTATTTACTGTTACATAAATAATAATTCTCCACACACGGAAAATTATTATTTATGTAACACAATTAATATATTCTATATTTATTGTGTATTTTTTATTTTTGTTTGTTCATCTATCACAAATACACAAGATATTCAACAAAAACAATGCACTTTACAAAAGTGTGCTGTGAAACAGGATATCGCCTGGATAACTTCACAAACTGGTCACGTAACAAAGAGTGTGAAGAAAGAATTCCTTTTATTCCTGGAAGAGGTCTTAAGCCAAGACGTCATGCTTGTCGTCTTGAATAACTTTGTCGTCCATATTTCAAGGCAAACGACACCCAGATGAGCAATCTCCATTTTTCCACCCGATTATGGGAAGAGGGAAAGGCACGTCTCATAAATGGGCCTAAAAGAGACGAAGAATGTTTTACTCCTTGACATTAAAGGTCCCTCAAGAGGATACGCAGGGAAACTTTGTTTTTACCTACTCGCCATTCTGCTAGAGTAATCAAAGATCAATTTGACCACCCAATAATTTCTCAGGCTTGGTTTATTCCGAGAAAGGCATTTAACGTGGCAAAGACCTTATGGGTTCAGAGGATTTTCATGTTTCATTAAACATTAATGCATCTAACATTAAATAGACTAAATTAATGATAAATGTTCTGAAAATCTCTGAGCACCACGTACTTATAACCAATGAATAAAATGTAAGTCAATAAACTATTTAAATAAAAATTTTTACAATTTATAATATATATTTCTAAGAAATATAAATCTTAATATTTTTATTACACTATAATTAGATATATAAGTGCGTAAACATAATGGGATTTGAATGCCAAATCGGTTAAAAAGCGTTAAATAAATATTTAGTCCTTATGTTAAGTCTGTGTGGCTTACAAAACACATTTTACTTTAAAAATATAATTCAATATTTAATTGAAAACTACCGAATGTATAAATACATGCACTCACTAATGTTTTCAACTATATTCTAATACAGATGTGTTAGAATTCTTGGATTCTTGAAACTATTTTTGTTAAAATTTCAAAACTCGTAGAAGAACATTAATACAATTTCTTATGTCAAATATTTTTTTTATTTTGTAAATATGTGAAAAAAATATTTAGTTCTGTTATAAACGTATGAAAATTTTGCTATAAACGTATCACACAAATATGTCATTAAAAATTCAATTTGTAGTTAAATAATGAGCATATTTTTGGCACTAAAGATTTTGTGTGTGGAGTACTATTTTTAAAATAAATAAAAAACGCCAACTACGCTAACTGTTTGTAAGACAAGGAATCGATTCATCAGTGAAATTAAATTAAAAGACCAGATAATGATAAGAATCACCTGACTGTCACACTCAGAAATTAATACATAGCTACAAATAGCTTGTTTTAGATGATAACAACACTTTCAAGCGTTGGATACAAGGCCACTAATGTCAACACATTTGAAAGATCCATGTGTGACTTAAAATTCAGGACTCTATTTAGATATTGCTAAGCAGCTGCCTCAAGATTGTGTTCTTTCAACTGGAGTAATAGTATTAAGGCCAACAACGAATGGTAGGATAATTGAAAGTTTTAAGATTTACATATCTCAGAAATATACGATTGTTTAATCTTACGTCTGAAGTTTATAAGAAGCTGTTGGAGTTTACATTTTTTTATGGACCATTAAAATTAATCACAAAAGATGGTACTTGTTAACTGCTATCTTGCAGAAGAGTTCAATCAAGGTAATATTTGACTAACGACGTTGCAGAGTTCATTTTTTAAAAGATGGAATTGAATATTTTAACAGGAATCATTGTATATTTCCACTGTTAAAAATCTGATTGAATACATTAGTGACGTAACTCATATTTCTAGACAAAGCAATAGAAAAGTCAATACGGACAAAAAAAATGCAAAAGCACTTCATATGAAGTATTATACTTCGATGAATGTTGTTAATATTGCCATATCAGGTAAAATTTAACTCCACTTGCAATTTTTTGTTATTTCTTGCCTTATACCTTAAAATATTAATAGCACCTGTGAATTTACTGGCATTGAACATACTTTCTTAATGAAATAATATCTCATTGTCTGTGTTTTAATTTTAAATCTTGCATAGGGATATAAAAAAAGCATATATATATATATATATATATATATATATATATATATATAATTTATTACTCAAGAGCATGAAAGAAGGGAACATGGGATGAAAAGGAAATTTAATACACATAATGATACAGATATAAGATTCCCTGGATTCCAAAATTAAGTTAATTAAACAAATACAGTGTGCATAATAAGAGAAATAGAGTACAGCGTTAGTAGCCCGTCGGATAGCCTTCTGCTACAACATATGCCGCAACATTGTCCGTCACTGAGTTGATTAGACGTCTGATATTGTTATGAGACAGATGTGGCCAAGATCTAAAACATGTACTTCTAAATCATGTACACGAGTGACACGATGGCATCTGGCATTTCAGCTGGTACCAAACATGCCCTGTCGAGGTTAAGTCCAGGAAGCAAGCTGGTTATGAAACATGACGTCTGAACATGATGTATTAATGCTTGAGCAACTCGATCCGTATGAGAATGAGCATTATATCACTGGAGAATTGCCCTGGGAAGATCATTTAAGAAAAGTCCCACGTGGGGTCGAAGAATGTAATCAATATAACGATGGCCCGTTAAGTTTTCAACTGCTACAACTAAAGCCGATCAGTTATTATATGTTATGACCCTCAGGTTATTACGCCTGCTATGCGGGGAATATGTTGCGCTACAGTATTGATGTAAGTGTACCGTTCATCCGCATCTGTACACACGGCTATTATCAGTCCTCAAAACATTCCGGGTTTCATCATTGGACACCATGTTTTGCCAATGTGTTACATTACACGTCACTTGGGCATTGCACCAATTTACAGGAGTCACCGATGATGTCGTGTTAAGGACAAAACATGAAATGTGCGCTTGGATTGCAGATTCGCTTCCGCAACAAGAGTGGAAAGGTTTTGAGAGACAACTGGCACCCTTACATTTGCTGATATACTGAGCGTATCACTACGGGATTCTCTCACCAAGTAGTCTTCCTGGTCACAGCAGATCAGGTATGCCGTACATAGGTACAATTTCATGTCTACTGCTATCAACATGTTTTCACAGCACAATCCGAGTGATCGACATGACGAGCAACAAAATGCATCGACCAACTTACAGTTTTCAAGCCAAAGATACAGCCCCTCTCAAACTGCCTAAATAGTGCGAAATGTCTTCTCACACGTCTTTCTGGCATTCTTCTCTTGTTAAAATCCCCTCAGCATCGATATTGATTGACTGTGTGTGGAGATTCCGGACTGTACCATGTGGTTAACGGGTAAAGTCTTCCCCACACCTAGAGCCCCTAGACCTCTAAGAGGTGCTTGGGAGCATCTGCATTGCTGCAATATTTAATATAAAAAAATAATAATAAAATAAAAAACATCAATAGAAGGTAACAAATTGGAGGCAGATTGCCCTAGTTCAGGTAAAGGGGCTTCAAGTCCTAATTGGTTCTATGCCATAACATTGGAGAGAATGAGGGGAAACAAAACCAAATTACAAGGTGAGGAGAAAAAGAAAGTCCGTGTATGCAGAATAACGCCCAAGTGGGTTGGAAGCTGAGGAACAGAGGCGAGTTCTTTTGGGCTGTCCCTGTATGTTGTTATTATTTTGATGCTTCATTAATAGAACTGATGTTGTTACCATTCATTGCCCGAGTCCTCGGTTTGGTTACCGGCGTCATCAACATCAGTAGAGGGAGTTAGTCTCAGGTCACGGCAGAGCTTCAGTCCTCTTCCAGTCATATAGAAGATGAGCTTGGTGAGTAGTTGTCTGCGATGGCTATCCCCGAGGCAAAACTTGAGAAAATCGGTGTTATTTTGTTGTGCATACTTCTTTAGGTGATGGGGGCTGTTTCCGAGTACTCTACCAGCCTGCGTCGTTTATATAAGGCTCACTTCCTGATTACAGCACCACTGTCGGGTGTGTGGTTTTGAATTTTGGCACCAAGATTTTTTTTCATTTGCATTTTGCCTCTCACACATTACTCTTATTTGCGAAGTTTTGAGGTTGTACTTTTCTTCATACTCGTGTGCTATTTTCAACGTTCCTGCGTGTGTGTAGCTCTAATAGTATAACAATATTGCTTATAAATTTTATTGTACTAAAATGTTAAAAAAATGCATCATTTCTGTTTTTCTAAATATTGTTGATATTTTTCGAATAAACTTAAGAATATGATTTCCAATCATATTTTGCTTATAAATCACCCTTTGAATATGTAAGTTAAAATCTTTAAATCCAGCGTCAAAGAAAATAATTCATTGTTCATGCCACATAATGCAAAGCTTATTACAAATATTTTATATGCCAATGAATTATAATATTTTTATTATTCATTGATATATAAAATTTTTATAAAATTCAATATTATATCACATAAATTTCTGTAAAAAATTATTATAATTATGTACAGAATTTTATATGAATTTTTAAACATTGTATGAAATTAATTCTTAGAGAAAATGCTTGTGTTTATATTCGGTTATTTCGCAATGGTGGAATATATCCCGAAACTTTCTTCTGCGAAAAAAAACTTGTCTTATCTTTAGACTTAATCTTATCTTTAGATCAAGAAGTGTCCAATATTATTTTTTTTTAAAAAAAATCACAATGAATTTACTTATTTAATATTTATTAAGTGTTTCATAGTTTTTTATTCAAGAGTTTAATAATATTAATTCATTCGAGTTTTTTTATAAATTTAGAATTTTAACTGTAGATAAACTAATTCTTGCACTAAGAGTCAAATAGACAGTAGAAGAAATAGCATTTGTAATTCTTTTAAAATTATAAAAAAATGTTTTACATTTAAATTTATAAATAACTAAAAGTAAATAAAGTTATATTAAAAATATTGAAATTATCTCATAAATATTTATTTCAAAGTAGTCAAAATGCATATTTCTCGGATCAGCAGTTCTAGTTTCTATTCCTTTAAATATCAATATATTATATAGTAAATGAAGAATATTTATATTTAGTGAGAATACACACAAAATGAAAATTATTTGTCTTTACAAAAATATATAAAAGAATTTACTTTTAGATTGCTGAACGCATTTCTAAAAATGAGATTAACCTTTTAATCATTTAACCCTTTGAATACTGAATTATTTTCGGACTGTATTCTATTTTCGGACTGTATTCGGACTGTATACTATAAGCAGATGATGTGTCTAGCTCGACCGATGTTGAGGTTAATATCTATTTAAAGGTTAATATCTATTTAAAGAAATTTAATTTGATTGTTCATTTATCTTTTTATATAAACTAACTGAAATAGAAATTTATGAATCTATTCAAGGAATATATTTTTTAACGCAATATAATTGAAAATTAAGAGTTATTTATAGCTACTGAATGAGTTTATTGTTCAATTTAGAAAAAAATTGCCAAAGAAGATTTAATTTCGAATGCGGTTTTTAAATCATTTTATGTTACTCATATCTATTTTTATTTCTCATTTTTTTTATTGAAATTCATGCAAGGAAGTTCTTTTTTAATTTTCATATAATTTCTCAACATTTGTTTCCTAACTGAAAATTAATTTTTGTACAATGATTTCATTTTTGAAAGAATGTTTCTCATATTTCTCATTTAAGAAAAAAAGAACATTCACTAATAAAAACAGTCCTTAGAAAGGGAAAAATATTGTTATTTTTAATAATTTATAAATAACATTAAATAAACTCCATATAATTACATGAACAAAGTTTGCTTAGGAAATACTTTACTTAGTTCTATATGATTTTTTTCTTTCACCACTAATTTCTTTTTACCATAATTCCTTTCTAAACCAAAATATAAGCTGCTTAAAATTAATCTTTTATCTTGATAAGAAAATTTTCCTGTCTTTATCTTTCACATCTCCTTCTACATTCATAATCTATTCTTTATTATTATAAAACAAATACCAAGTAAACATTGAGAACATAAATTCCTATTAAATGAAAGAATGCTTTATTTTCTATTTTCTTCCACATAACTTATTTAAGATCACGCTTTAAAACAAAGGTTACTTTTTCTATAATCACGTATTTTAGAAAAATTTATATTTTAAATTTATATAAGCTGTTCTACCATTCCATGTTTATAATTAAGAAGTTCTTAACTTAATCCAATTTAGATAATTCCATCAAATAAAATTTTTTTTCTGGATTTCAGATTTAAAAGGAACTGTTTCTCATTTCTTGGGTGCCATTTAACAGATAACTAAAATCCACACCAGAAAAAATTTTTGGAGAAATTTTGAACTTCACATTTTTTGATCAAATGTGTTCACTGGTTTCTCAGAAAAAAATCCTTACTTTGTTAAATGGGAATCAATTTTATCTACACAGAAGAACATTGAAATTACTGCACCAGAAATTAATGTAAAATAAAAATATTTTTTAATAAATACAATATATTAGAAATGAAAAATAATTATATTTTCTTGCAATAAGAAATATATATATATATAATTTGTTTCAGAAATTAATTATAAAAATGTGAACAAATATACTAATAGAAGAAATTATATCTGAAAATAATATCGCTCTCATAATAATTTGTACATAAACTTTAATGTTTCTATCTCATACATATATATAATATTTCTTTATAGAATGAGCGCTTTTTAAATTACTGATAAGAGTATTCTTATAACTGATATAAATTTTCCACTGAACAGTTAATGTTTTATTAATTAAAAAATTTCTAAATTAAATGCAGTTTTTTATTAAACAAAACACATTAATATATAAAATACATATGTATTAAAATAATATAAATCCACAATTCTTTTGTTTCTTACTTTAAATTTATTTTCTTTTAAGAACTTTTAAAAAACGTGCAGTACTTATTATTATTTACAGCTTACACTTTTTGAATATTATCATAATTTCAAAAAGTGTAAGCTGCAAATTAAAATATTTTTATAACATTATTATTATTTTTAACACAAGTGGGAAAACTTAAAATAATTTTTTACGTGAGTGTTTGTTTTACCCTAAAAATTTATTTAAAACTAACTTGTCTTTCTAATTTTTAATGATATTCTATAAGCTTGTAAGAGATACAATGTTTTGTTTTACTAGAAAAATGTTTGCGTGAGTTAATTTGCTTATTTAATTATTAATATGTAATAAAGTTTAAAATTCTTTTTTATATAGATAAGACGAAGAAAGAGTTAAAAAACGCTTTTTTGATAAGCACTCAAATAATGTAATTTGAAAACTAGTACAGAATTACTTTTATTTTCCTTTTTAAATATTGTATTTTTATATTTTGTATTAAACTGAGAAAAACATTATTTTAACTACCATTTTTTTCTTTGAAGTATGGTAATTGCAATAATAGACGAAATGCTTGTGGTGTTTTCATTTTAATCTTGTTCTGATTAAAAACTGCAAATTAACTTTTTTCTACGCAATTTAACAGGAAGATTTCAACACTTTTAAAAGAATGAAAAAGAAGCAAAATAATTTGCTCAGAAATGTTTTCGAAAAATAATTTTTCTGAAAAAAATGTGAGAAAGATTGCCAGAAGAATCTTAAATTTTTAAATGGCAAATGTTTTAATGGTATATATTTTTCACATCATATTATGTTTTTTTTCATACAGATGTTAAGCAGATTGCAAAAGATGTAGAAATTAATATGGAACATTTTCGTTTTGAAAACTTAACAATCTTTGCAATTGCTTATAAAACTGCCAGCAATGAAAAAAATTCTTGGATAATTTTTTCCTTTTATTTAACTTGATATCGTGAATATATATTTGTTATCATAGTAACGATACTTTCATTAAGATGTTCATCTATTGTACTACACAAAAATATGAAGTTATTGTCATGAATTTAACTGCATTCAAAAATTTCAGAAATTAAAGAGCATGTCAATAATTTAGAGATTAATGATTAAAATTTCTTAGGACATGAAGTTATCAGGGATGACTCTTCAAAATTTCTAAGCCAGATCTAATCGCTTTTGTTGTATCTCTTGAAAAGAATCTATATTTCTAATATTAATCATAAGGTGGTGACTACAGATTCCATGCTGCAATTAAATAATATATGTTTACATTATCAATAAAGTAAAATTGAGCTGTCATTTTACTAAAATCTAGCAGTGCTCTTGGATTGACTATCTAAAGAAATAAGTGATATAATAATAGATACACATATACTTATTCAATAGGCAGAAAAAAGGCATCAACTGAATTTACGGAAATAACTGATTTAACTGTGACATATGCAACTCCAAACTCAACTCCAATCATCTCATTACTGGTTATTATAGGCTTATCTTAATATAAAATTTAAGTAATAAGATATAAAAGAAATTACTTATGTATCTTTTAAAACTGGCAATTTTTTGATAAATTCAAGATATCAGAGCATTTAACAGAATATCTTTGAAAACACTGCACTTTCTGATAAGCTCAGTAACCGTAACGAGTTAGAGCAATGGTGCGCAAACTAGGGATCGCTATTACTGTGAGGGTCACCAAATTTTTATGAAATGCATCATGCCTGCATACTGCATACCATACAGTGTACATATAAGGAGTGAAGCCGTCTCTCACTGTTTATTTGCAATTTCATGCTGATCACTCTTCTTTAACAGTTATGCGTAATGTACGTAAAGTGTGAAGACGCAAGTTTCTCACTCCAGCAGATAGCTCCCTCTTCACGGTAATTACTGAAAAGCGCCTATTTATTAAACATTAACCACAGGGAAATTGCAAAAATTTGTGTTCGTGATCAACCAATCAGATGGCGAAGTACCTGGTGTCTCTGATAGTCAGAGTGAAGATTTAAAGTGTTCGCATGAAGTTGTAGCAGGCATCAGTTGGCCTGCAATTGTTTTAGTTTATTCTCGAGTTTTATCAAATGATGTTGTGTAATTATGATTTTTTACATTTTTATCGGGCTTTGCTACTCTTTGTTATCTGGTATGTACTAACATTATAGAAAGAGCTCTGATAAATTTATTGAGTTTCTCGAAAAAAAAAAAAACGATAAAATTTTATATATTATAAGTCTTAGTTTAAATAATTTAACTCCTATCTTCATAGTGGATAAATGGGTAATACGTACATCAGGTACATCTTAAGCTAACAAACGAACAAATACTGATGAGGAGTACTGAACAAAATGACCGATCTAAAAAAATCAGAAAATACAACGAGGAATTTATTAACTACGGTTTTACATTTTGTGTTGTTGATGATGAAGAACACCCGATATGTGTCATTTGCAACGAAAAATTAGCAAATGAGAGCATGAAACCTGCTAAATTAAAAAGGCATCTTGAAACTAAACATAAAAAACTTCAAAATAAACATACTTATTTTTTTCAAAGACGAGCTGAAAATCTGAAAATTCTAAGTGCACATTTAAAAAACTTACAACAATACCCCAGAAGTATTACGAGCTTCTTTAGAAGTTTCTTATATAATAAGAAAAACAATGAAATCCCATACAATTGGAGAATTCCTTATCCTTCCTGCAGCAACTATGATGACATCAATTATGCATGGTGATAAATATGGAAATGAACTAAAAACAAAACCATTATCAAGAGATACAGTGTCTCGTCGATTTTCCGAAATGTCACGAAATATCGAGTCAGAAGTCATAAAATGCATAAAAAAACCATCTGTATTTGCTTTACAACTGAACATTAATTCACAACTAATTATTTACTTTAGGTTTATTTTTAATAAAGATATAACAGAAACGTTTTTATGTTGCAAAAGTTTGGAAGGAAAAACAACTGAAGATAAAATATTTGAAGTAATAAATGAATATTTTGAAACAAAGTCCCTTATCTGGGGAAACTGTGTCGCTGTTTGTACTGATGGTGAAGCAGCATTAACAGATTCGAATAAAGGGCTCAGAGACATAATCCAGAAGGTGGTGGCTCATATGGTATTTAATCACTGAATGATACATCGGCAAGCTCTTGTTGAAAAAGATATGGAAGAAGAGTTTCACAACATATTACAAGACGCTGTTAGTTCAATTAACTACATTAAATGCCACAACAGCCGTCTCTTTTCAATACTTTGCAATACGATGGGCTTAACGTATGAGAGATTTCTGTTACACTCGGAAGTCGGATGGCTTCCAAGTGGGAAAATACTACTACGGATATTTGATTTGAGAAATGAAGTGTACATGTTTTTATTTGAAAAGAAACGTAGATTGTCAAGTTCAATGAAGTTTGGCTAGTGAACTGAGGTATTTAGTTGGTATTTTCGAAAATCTTAATGACTTAAATTTTTATTATTAACGATTTTATCAAGGAAAATAATATAAATATATTTACATTTAAAAACATCATTTCCATTCTCATTGAAAAGTTAAAGGAAAATTTTTCGAGAAGATTCGAGGATTTTTCTGGAAACGATCTTGGTTGGATTCGTGATACATTTTCCTTTGGCATATGCAGTTCAACTCTTCAAATTAGTGAGACAGAGCAAGTGATTGATCTAATTAGTGATTATACTCTTCGAAATAAATTTAAGACTCAGCCTTGCCAAAAATTTTGGCTATCCGTGGAAAAGTTATATCCCGTTTTATGTAAGAATGCATTTAGAGTGTTAATACAATTTGCAACATCGCATTTATGTGAAACTGGATTTAGCAAAGTAGTTTCAGTAAAAACTAAATATAACTCGCGTTTAAGCTCTGAAGATGATATGAGAATTGCAATTAGCAACATTCATCCAAACATCGATGAGAGAATTCAAAACTTGCAGACACGTACATCTCATGAATGGGCAATTTACTGATTTTTGTTTTATACAAAAAGTATTTTCTTAAAATTAAAAAAAAATTAATATGAGTCAAATATGATGATGTTTTTATTCGATGCAACGAAAGAAATGATCGAAATATACATCGTATTTGTGAACATTTATTTCTAGGGGTCGCCCAAAATTTTCTCTGAGTTAGAGAATTTATTTGAATCGGAAAGATTAGATTTTAATTAGTTTAACAGCAAAAGATTGTAAATAAATGTTAAAGTAATATGCAAAATATAAATGTAAACCAAATTTGCAGAGATATTTTATATATTAATTTAAACATCTCGGGATTATCCATTGTTATAAAACCAATAAAAAAGAAAGAGTTTCCTTTCTTCCTTGAATTTAGGAATAATTGAATGTTATTTGCAATACACACAAATCTGTAAACTTTACAGAACAATAATATTATAATATGTAAAATAGAATTATAATTTATATATTATTAGTACATCTTAAGTATATATCATTTTTGAAAACAAATATTAATAAAATGTATTTTATCTAATTTAATCGACGAAAAATTGGATCTGATTTATAAATTTACCTTTTTCTCTAAGAATTTCATTAAACTAGTTAACAATAATGATATTTGATGTATTATAGGACATTTCAAAAAATTTCTTATAGTCACCTATGATAATATATATGTACTATATATACACATATGTAAATCTAGGAAGTAAATAACCAAAAAGGTATAATTCCATTTTTATATTTTCAGTTTTAAAATATACTGCGTACGAAATGAATAAAATATTAAATTTAAATAAAGGTTTCCAAAAGCTAAAGATTTGCTATTCTGATCTTAGGTACCAATTTCCCAGTTTTGTATAGTATGCTTAAACATTTTTAAGGGTTTTATTTTCAAGTTTGAGTAACTTGTGTTGAATTTAAATAAAAAATTTTATATCTTAGAACCGTTTTGCTTATTTACAAATAATTTTTATCTTTTATAATTTGAGATTCTAATTTTCTTCTTTTATTATTTGTTAAAAAGAAAATCAAATTTAGTTTCAAAAGATTTCAAAAGCATTATTAATCATGGAATATAAAATTTTTGCTATTTGTTTTTAAAAATATTAATTTTGCGATCGAAACATTACATAATTAGTGTTAAAGGTAGTACATTGTACTCAACTTATTACAGCGTAACTGCCCCTTAATAGAAAGAGTTTTTTATCCAAATAGCAAAAAAATGTAGCTTCAAAAGTTTAAAAAAAATATACTCGATTATAGGACGTAACTGAAATAATCTTTATACTTCATGTCCATTTACATAAAGGCTTTCATTTTAAAAACTTATACCAAATTTTTCATATTTTCTTTTAAAATTTTAATTTATTCATAACTAATTTTATATGCAATCTTAAAAATCTCTTATCTTGTTCTTCACTTTCAGTTTTCACTTATTGCAAATAAGAAATACTCTTTATAAATAAAATTTAAAATTAGATTCAAAAGAATCGTTCGAAAGATAATCCCATTTTTTTGTTCATTAATAAACTATAAATAATAACTGAAGTATCATAAATAATGTGGAAATTCAAGAAGATGTTTTCTGTTTATTCAATAATAGTCACATCCAATTTAGTAAATTTTTGTTGCCCCTTCATTTTATGCCAGTGTTTTTGGCAATACGTGTAAAACACAAACGAATGAAAAATAGAGAATTATGAGGCTAAAAAGACACTTTAATATAATAACGTTGTTTCCGTTTTTCATGCATTCTATATGTTACTCCAAAATGCGTTAAAGGAATTTGAATTTTTTTATTTCATTTATTTTTGATTAGACTCTAAGTTTTCGAAAACCCCAACTGCTAAATTCTAAATATTGTATAGAAATCATTCATATTCCATTTTTTCATTAATATTGAAGTTGATCATTATGTAATCAAGATTTGAATGTATTTTAATAAACATTTGTATTCCCTCTTGTCTGATAAAATTTCAGTTATGTGTAAAACATGTACAATATCGTAATAAAAAATTTCTTAAAAATGTATCTGATATTGCTTTCAAAATTTGAAATTGACAAAAAATACGCGAAATTATATATGCAGATAAACACATCTTTGCTAAAAAAGAACATGTGGTTTCAATGTAAGTGTATTTTCTTAAGACATTATATATTAATTTAATATAGTAATGTTTCGTATACTAAAATAATGGTATATAAATGCTATATATATATATATATATATATATATCTTTTAACAACATTACATTATATTATATTCAATAAATAATTAAAACTATATACGTGAGTTTTTTCTTAAAAATCTGCGCAAATGATCACATATAAAACTGTATAAACATAAAGAGAAAAATATTATAATTACATGACAATAATATAAATATTCTATATGTATTTTAAACTAATATAATTGTTTATTAAAAATTATATTATTTATATTGAAAGTTTTTTATATAAATTATTTTACTTATCTTTGCATAAAAAAGAAACATTTTTAGTCCATGATATTTCTTTTACCAAAATAAAATTTTTAATCTGGGGAATCTATAAGTCCATTTTATTATTTTATAATGCAATAATTGTATAAAATATAATTGACATAAATGGCTCCTTAAATATCATAGGCATTGTGAATTTCGATCTTTAAAATCGTTCTACATTAATTTACATGTTTTAAGACTAGCCATTTATACTACGGCTGCTATGGTATGTTATTTCTTATAATGAATTAAACTGACTGTTAAATATTCTTTAACCAATGTTTTTAAATAACTATTTTATTTCCTTCATAATTGAAAGATCTTTCCATTAAAATGCAAAATTCAAGGCATTACATTTATAAACAAAGCTTAATAAATAGGTGGTTTTTGACGTAACTCCATGGGAAAATCCCTTAAAAGGCATAAAATTTAAATATGAGAGACAGCATTTTGAGCTTAAGCAATAACAAAAGCTTAGTTGCGCATAAGGAATGCAATGCATAAATTATGGTATCAAACAGAAAAAAGAAGAAAAAAAATGTAAGCATTTCTCAAAAATCCCCAAATATGAAACAAAAAGTGTGACGAAAATCATCAATCTGAACACTTTCAATGTAATGTGTAACTTTTATCCCAAGAACAAAAACAAAATAGAAATGAGGACAGCATTAGACGAATCAATTGATAAGTATATTGTTCAAACATGTTATATTTTTGAGAAAGCAACAAATGTATAATTGAATAAGAGTTAAACGACAGGGATATAAAATATTTTGAAATTGTGATACTAATATATTTAATGGAAGATTGAATATATATTGCAAATTTGAACCGATTCTCCTAAAACTAAGGATGTATTTGCTTAGAGTGTATAGATCTTGTATTGTTTTTTTAGTAATGAATTTGTTTGTAATTATGTATTAGTTGAAAATGATTTCAATGAAAAATTGTTCTCTAAAAAATTATTTAAGTTAAAGTTTTAAATCACTCATTGAATGGAACAATGGAAAATCTGAATAGTTGGAATGAAGAAGGGTTGAGAAATTCTTATTTTTATAAAATAGGGCACTTATAAATATGTTGAAAATATCTTCTATGTTATACATAAATGATGTTAAAATTAACAAAACTTTGTGTACACATTTTGCTATTAAGATAAATAAACATTTTTTTTCATATACTGGCAAATTATTTAAAATAATTTTCTCATATTTAATTCTATTTATTTAATTTAAAGTGAACATTGTTTGCTGTATATATATAATAGCAAAACATTATATCTTTTGGCTAAAACAATTGCTGTAATTACATACATTTCTCTTCATATTTTTGAAAGTTTACTACAACAACATAACTGATCTGGTGTCATTTACATAAGAATTCCTCAGCATGCAGGTTTAGAACAGTAAATATCTTTTATTTTCACTTGTAATTTAGATCATGTATATCATTATATAATCTTTTTTTTTTTTTATCAAAAATTGGTAATTTTGTATAAATGAATTCCAAAATATATTTACTTGGTTTAGATATTAGAAATTTCAGCAATTTATGGTCTTATATAATAAAAGTGGACAATTAATATATTTTATTTAAAATTAATATAACTCAAAAGTTTTGTCAAAGATCTTACATCTATTTTGACTCTGTTTTTGGATAGATAAATTAGGCTCTCTTTTCAAAATTTCCATAAATTTTGAAATTTAAACAAGATCAGTTAAGCAGTTTTAAGAAGTTTTAAAAATAACTAAACTTTACACTGGAATACACTGTTATTATAAGAATAATAATTAATATTAATAAAATGTATCGATAGTAAAGATAATTTCTATTCCTTTAACAATGATTTTAGCAGTAAAAAGAGCATCAACTTTCATTTCTTTATCCTAACAAAATAATTACAGTTCGAAATAATGTTCGTAGCATACATGATTTCAATACTCAATCTAATAACAATTTAATGCTATATTAAAATATTTTTCATTAAAAAATCTAAAAAAAAAAATAATTTACTTAAGTAAGATTGTTCATAAAAATAATATGATACTGAGAAATGATAATATTTAAAAATAAGTGTACATGAACTTGATAAATTATTATGTAATTTAAATTAGGATAATAACATTAACAAACTTCTATATTTTCTGAGATTTTAATTATCTTTTTTCGATGACGATATTTGCTAAGAAACGCACGAATTGAAACTTTTTCTTTTCAAATTTTTAATCAAACCCACCTAGACGACAATGTTGGTTTGAATGGACTTAAAATAAGCTTTTTTACCTTGTAAATATTCTTAATAAAAATTCATGAAAAATACTTCACAGAAATGTATTATTTACATTATAAGGAAACAATGAAAAGATTTTTTTATATGAATGTTTTTTTTTACATAAATGTGCAAATAATTGATATAAAAATTTTCTCTTTTTATCCCAATGACAAAATATATTTTAGCCTTAGAATTTATTTTTGCTGTAGATTATAAATTTATTATTGATTTAACCTGCTTAAATAAACTACTGGCCATTAAAATTGCTACACCAGGAAGAAATGCAGATAACAAAATGATATTTATTGGACAAATATATTATACTATAAATAACAAGTGATTAAATTTTCAAAAAATTTGGCTGGATAGATCCTGAGAAATCAGTACAACCAGCTCTGTCATTCAGCACAATCATTACCCAGAACAACCAGCTTTGCCGGTAATAACAGCAATTATACGCCTGGGCATTGAGTCAAACAGAGATTAGATTGCATGTACAGGTACAGATGCCCATGCAGCTTCAACACGATGCCACAGTTCATCAACCACAGTGACTGGCGTTTGGTGACGAGCCAGTCGCTCGGCAACCATTGACCAGACGTTTTCTATTGGTGAAATATCTGGAGAACGTGCTGGACAGGGCAATAGCCGAATATGTTCCGTATCAAGGAAGGTCCGTACAATATGACAACATGCGGTTGGGCATTGTCCTGCTGAAACGTAGGGTTTCGCAGGGCTCGAATAAAGGGTACAGGCACGGGTCGTAACACACCAGAAATGTAACGTGCACTGTTCAAAGCACCGTCAATGCAAACAAGAGCTGACCGAGACGTGTATCCAATGGCACCCCATACCATCACGCCAGGTGATGGGCCAGTATGACGATGACGAATCCACACTGACATTGTGCGTTCACCACGATGCCGCCAAACACAGATGCGACCATCATGATGCTGTACACTGAATTCAGGTTCTGTGTACAGCATCATGGATTCATCTGAAAAGATAACGTCTCGCCATTCGTGCGCCCAGGTTCGTCGTTGATCACACCATTGAAGGCACTCTTGTCTATTACGCAGCGTCAAGGGAAGCCGCAGTCATGGTCTCCGAGCTGAGAGTCCATGCTGCTTCAAATGTCGTCGAACTGTTCGAGCAGACACTTGTTGTCTTCCATACGACCCCTTTTCTTGACTCATGGCTAGTGACGTGGTTGCACGATCCATTACGGCCATGCTGATAATATGTTTGTCTTCTCGGCTGGTAGTGATAGGTGGCCGTTGAGATCCCTCATGACGTTCCGTATTACCGTCCTGAATCCATCAATTCCATATTCTGTTAACAGTCTTTGGATCTCGACCGACGCGAGCAGCAATACTGCGATAAGATAAACTGCAATCCCGGTTCGCTACAATGCAACCTTTATCAAAGTCAGAAACGTGGTGGTACGCATTTCTCCTTCTTACACGAGGCATCACAACAACTTTTCACCAGGCAACAATGTTCAAATGCAATTTGTGTATGAGGAACCGGCTGAACAATTTCCTCATTCAAACACAATGTAGGTGTCGCTACTAGCGCCTGCTTTGTCTGAATGCGCTGAAAAGCTAATCATTTGCATATCACAGCACCTTCTTCCTTTCGTATTAATTTCACGTCTGTAGCATGTTGCCTTCTTGGTGTAGCTATTTTAATGGCCAGTAGTGTAGTTAAACAAACATTATTAAATGAGTTATTCGTCGGGCGTATACATCTATTAAGTGCGTCAGCACTTAATAGAATATTACAATATTTGTATAATCAACATATTTTTCAACAATTTATAATCAACATATTTTTCGACATTATATAATCAACATATTTCATCTTACTGAATTGAGATATTTTTATATACAATCTATTATTTCATCTAGCTATACGGAAATATCTTCTTATAAATATCTGTATAGAGGAATCTTATCAATTTTGTTACTTAAAAAAATGTTTTCATTTTCAGATCAATTTGATTAGATATTTTAGATAATTACTGATGACAATTCAAATAAAACTTATTAAAGATCAATGTTGAAAAAGTAAAATAACTGTAAAAAATAACTAATAAAACATTGACTTGCATAGATTTTTTTCTCTTTTTTTGTGTATTTTCAAAAGCACAATTGTATATGATCATCTGTATGTTGTTTCATGAACTTACCAACAATAGTGTCTTGCATTTACAAACTAGTCACGCAGTTTAAATACTCACAGTAGAGAAATTTCTTAGCCTTCTTGATAAGATCTTAAGCAAATTCCTGTGATCCTGTTGCAAATTGATAAGATTCCTCTTGACGTCCTGAGTACGTTTTTTACTCTTTTTTGGAAGTAAACAATCCCCTAACGAGCAATTTCTGCTTTCTCAACCTGATATAAAAATAGAGGATAGACATTTCCCTTAAATGGGTCCAAAAAGAGATCGGAAGTGTTCATGTGTTTTACATGTTGACTTCAGATGTGCCCCAGGAGGATTCGTTGGAGAAATTCGTTTTAACGTTCTCTACACTACTGGATTTGTCAACCATCAGTTTCTTCAGAAATAAACAGAAACTGAACATTTGCTTTACCTTTTCCCCATATATATTAGAAATTAGCTCATTATATATATATATATATATATATATATAAAAAAAAAAAAAAAAAAAAAAAAAAAAAAAAAAAAAAAAAAAAATATATATATATATATGTCATATGTTAAAAGCCTATAAAAATGTAAATTATTTCGTGTATTAAAGACATTCAAAACATAAAATTGTTTCACAATCATGAATTTAGTTATCATGATCTTTTTTTAAAATAAAAATTTTCACTTCATCTTGTACTTTATATAAAATATTTATAAAACTTTAAAATATTTTTTATTTATTTTGTAAATTTTTTTCATTTTTAAAAATAAATGCATACTTAAATTTTAATTCATAAGAAAATTTCTATTTCTTAGATCTTTCAGGTATAGAGGAATAATTAATGGAAATTTGTGCAATAAAGATGTCCTCTTATTTCTATATGCCTGATAAATTGATTCCAAAATATTTAAATTTTAAAATAATTATTTCAGGTAAATTTAAATATAGTTTTCACTTCATCTTGTGGGAGTCACAAATTTCTGATTCACCATTTTTTAAAACTAATTTTATTTAATATTACATATATTAATTAAAATAAAAAACGGAAATAGTTTTTTAATTTGCATCAATAAAAATTTTTAAATGATAAATAATATTCTATGATTTAAAATTTGCTTGCTTCTTTATTTTAAACATTTGTTTTCCTTTCGACAGTTCTAATTAATTCTTAGTTTCAAAATGTTTCCGTAAAACGTTGTAAGCATGTAAAATGATGTATTTCATATAATTGAATATTAATAAACATTATAAAACATTTAAAATTTTAATGTTGTTAAAACTACTCTTACAATTATTACTATTACTTATGCAAATGAATTTTAAAAATTTAAAAAACTCTGTTCACCGTATTAGATTTAAATATTTAAGTAAATATTTATCTAAAATATAGCTTTTAAAATTTAGATTAAATGCATGTGACTTTTAAATGAATAAATTAGTTCACATAATATTTTACTAACATGAAATATTCAAACACATACATTTACGTATATATACTTTAATATACATATGTTGATATATAGAAGTGGCTTTGTATAAAACAATATACAGAAATGATTTGTAATTGACGAATGATATAAATATTTTATATTGTACAGAATAAAATAAAGACTAATAGAATTATGTCTTGTAGGACACATAATACTACAAGATATCTGATCTCTAATTAATTATGCATCACATATAGTTTTTATATCATAAAAAGATTACAAATCGATAATATCACATTTAAAATAATTGTAAATCAATAATTCCTTACATTGTAATAAAAGCACTGTTTGTAAATTATTATGAAAGCATTGTTATGATGGAACTCGGTATGAAAGAAACACAAGGAGCAAACCCAGGTTTGTTGAGATTTAGTGGAGAGTAAAGAAAACAAATGAGAAAGACTAAGTTAAGATAATAAAATTTTATTTAGTTATTAAAATTTAATTATATACATTGAAGATAAAGGACACTTGATTTGGCTTTATATTATTTTCCAATTAATTTCTGTAAGCATGTTTACAAAATAAAATGGTAAGTGTTATGAGGAAGATATTAATTGATTCACCCCTTTATATAAGAAGAATCATCCATGCTGAGGTTTCCTGCATTCTGCATCTTTAGTACGTGCCTGTGTGTCCCTCTCTCTTACATCATTCCAAGCATTCTGCATTTCTGGTAGGTCTCTCCGATCTATCCAGGCATTCTATATTCAGTATCTCCCTACTGTCTGTCCTTCCTCCCCTTTTCCGTTTGTCTCTGTCTTTTCTCCTCTCTCTTTTTCTTTCTTTTCTCTATAGTTTTCTGGTTGAAATCCTCAACTTTTATCTGTCTCTTTCTCTCCTACCATTTCTTCTATTGGTTACTTTTGGATGATAAAATTAGCATATAACTTCTAGACTTCCAGAGATTGATCAAAAATCTCTCCTGAAACCCTTGATTGGTCACACAAAAAGACAAAAGAGAACATTTTTTATTGCATTGGACCACCCATCCACCTCAAGGGAAAAAGTACCCAGAGATATAAAAATTTTGTCATAAATTTTTATATTTTTCCTGTAGCTTTCAGGTGCCACTTTTAAATGACAACAATTTTATTTATTTATGGCACTTGCCTCATTGCATTACATTTTTTTTTCATTTCCTTTCTTTTATATTTAAAACTCTCTTGTCGAGAGGAATTGTTATTGAATTCACTAAACAATAAAATATGCGTTTCCTCTTCGGCTCCTTTTATATCATTTACAGTGCGACAAGAATTATGTAAAATTATTAATACAATTAAAAAAAATGAATTGATTTTTATTTTCAAACCGGTTTCTTTGAATAGAAAATGTAAGGGATCGAAGGTTAACGAAGTAAGATGTGTGATATCAGTATCTTTTTCTGTACGGAAAACTCAAAAAAAAATTCATTGAACATACTCGGTAAGAACTGGAAGCAAAAAAATATTTAACTATACCGAATAGCGTAAGAAATATCATACATTTTAAGAAACCTTTTCACGACACTAAAATAATTAATATTTTGTCAATTAATTTCATTTAAATTACACATTACATATGTTTCTCCACATGTTACAAATCCTGTAAGATCCAATGAACTTCAGATTGTTTCGTTTGAAGACGTAAATGTTAGCTCATGCATTTACCTCATCAATGACTTCATTCACAGATCATAAAGACATTGTTATTTATTACGTCATACGTTATCTGTTACGACAGATAGTGTAGCCAAACTAATTATAATAATCATCCAATATTTTAAAAATATCTAAATGATTAGGAGAACAGGAAAAATATTAGTCTAGAATAAACACCATAAACTAAAAGGACATTTTTCAACAATTAAAAAATAAATAACAAAATCTAAATGATTTATTTTATTTTTTAAATGAATAATATTTTTATTTTAATACTTACCATGCACTTTTCCTAAATGTTTTGTTTAAATAGAATAAATAAAAAATAACATATATTTGATTGGATATTGATGAATTTTGATGGTCTGAAATTCAGTATTTTATACATAGTTTATGTATTATCTTAAGGTAGTATTTTAATCGGAGTAATTGTTGAGTGTGCTAACTGTTGTATAAATGTTTGTAATTACTCATAGCAATGAATTATAAGCGAAAACAATTTGCTACGTTTTAATGGAATACTATGCATAGATACTATATTTCGTATAATACAATTACTTAATATCTTAATATTGTTAAGAATTATTTGGTGAGTATTTATTACTAACATTTCTTCATTCACCTCGCTTAGGTAAATATAACTGATATATAAGAAAAATAAAAACTATTTTATTTTATTTTTAGTCGTAATATGGAAAACAACTATCGAAAATTGGTAATTAGTTATTTCAATCTAATTAAAATTTTGTCGATGAATTACATAGGCTTCTGAATTCAAAGATTCGGAAAAAAATATAAAGAAATCTTTTTTTACAAGCAAATATATAAAATTAGTATAACTTATGTAATTTATGCTTATTTTATATAATTCGTTCTCTTTTATAGTTTCTTAATATTTTTAAATAGTATTAGTTTTATATAATTTTTCCATTAATATTAAATAATGTCATTAATTCTTTATAGCTGAATATGATTCAAAGAATTGTTTTAAAAAATAATTATGCATTTATTAAAAATTTCATTTAATATTTTTTTCAAACATTCTTTCATATAAATAGGTTTTCAAAAACTATAAATTTTTACTACCATTTCTGTAAAGACATTAATAACAACAATAATAATTTTAAGAGTCCTTTTTTAAAATAATGAAAACAGTTACCTCAAAAAGAAATGATTTTTGTTTGATTATCTTTGAATAGCATTTTGTTGTCTTTTTTGAGAAATAATACTGACATAGTATTATTTATACACATTAAGGAGAAAAAATAGCAACTAAGAGTGTAGGAAGGAATTTTAAAAAATAAATATTTTAACACTGAAAGACAACAAATATTAAAAAAAATCAGATACTTAATTTATTATGTTAATGGAAGAATCAAGTATTTTGATATAAAGCGCATATTCTAATTTTAAAACCTATTTTAATATCTTAAGGTAGTATTTTAATCAGATTACCCTAATTTATGGTAATTATTATATAAGCGTTAGTAAGCAATCAAAGCAATGTATTAAGCCAAAAAAAAAAAAGAGAAATTCGCTGCATTTTAATGGAATACAATACATAGATACTATATTTTGTATCATAGAATAACAATATATATTATATTTGTAATTTGCAGCAGAGTAAACATTTTAAACATAAATCTTAATACTAATAAGAACTATTTGGTATTTATTATCATTTCTTCAAACACATCGCTTAGATGAATCTAACTAACATATAAGAAAATATAAAAATATTATTTTATTTTTAATCGTTATATAATATTTGATTACTCTTAACTTATAATGAATACTGCCACTATATTTATTTTAAATATTTTATATTTATAAATAGATTTAGTGTGTGGAAATGTTTTTTGATCTACTTGCTAAAAACCTGAACAATGGGAAAACACTAAAAAGATAAATTTGCATAAATTTACATTTTATTTTTGTAATTCTAAGAGTATTTTATTTCTTTTTTATTATAATTAGATTTTATAAATTTAAATTTATTTCTTTATTGTTAGAGTTGGATTTTAAAGTGAGAAAATTACAAAGAACGTTTAACTTAAATGTATCTTAAATTACATATGAGATAACAAATTATTAATTTATCAATTTATTAAATGACTGTAATTCTTATTTTGCTATTAATTTTTCAAATTTATTATTTAATGGTTATTAAAAAATAAATTAAAATATTTTTCCTATATTTTAGTTACATGTCCTAAATTTTGGAAAAAAATTAAAAAACTAGTTTACTATAAAAAGTTTTAAAAATCAAAGAAATTGAATATGTTGTTAAACATACGTAATTGTAGTTTAAGTGCTGTAATTTAATTTTTTAAAAGAGTAATTTGACTTTTACTAAATTTTCATTAAAAATGAACTCCCCTTTACACTCAATAATTTTTAAAAATTGACATAATTAATTTAAAAAAATTTTAATTTGTCATTTAAACGAAGCTTCATTTTTTTCTAAATTTAGTTTCAAGTAATTTATTCATTCTTCTATAATATTTTTTGTAGTCTTCTTTGAAAGAAAATATCAGATAGTTTTTGCTTTTATGATCCAAAATAAAACGTTCAAAAATCCCAAACTTTTATTCATTTTGGACTCTAGGGTATATGTTTATCTAGATTAGAATTCAAAAATTTGCTTTTGTAACTGCACAATGTAAGAAAGATTAATGTACTTTATAAGACTATTTTCAAGCATAGGATTCTTTTTTAAAAGTATGTTCATTTTTTTATGCTATATCAGAATATTTCTTTATCTTTAAAACTCATTTTTATATAAAAACTTGTAAAACATGTACTATGACATTACACTTTTAATTATTAATTTTTTTATGAAAATGTCAAACATATTGATTATATATGATAATAAAACTGTTATCAGCAATACTAATATATTTCATTTGTCTACAAGTATTTTATGTTAGACATTATAGCATTAATGAAATGCTCGAAAGCATTTTACAAGTATTTTATGTTATTTTGAAAAAGTATGCTTAACATAAAATAGCTCTAATATATTTTCAATTTTTACAAAATTCTCCAGCAAAACCTGTTTCTTAAGAAACAAAATATTAATATATTTGAAACACAATACTATATGTATGTTAAATGTATATTTAAAATAATAATTTTCTCAATTTTAAATTGTTCAATTTTATTTTAAGCTTAGAAGCATAATACTGAAAAATTTAGAATTTATTGAAGAATAATCAAAATATAAAATATTAGTCTTAGATATAAACTAAAATTTTCTGAATATTGTAGTTTTATTGTTTGATAATATATATTTATGTCATTACTTAATTTTTGTTTTATATAAAAGTTTACAACAACTAGTATTTATGAAAATATTAATTAAAACTTACCAAATTTAATATAAAATTTCAAGACATATAGTTTTTAATGAGCATGAATGTAAAAAGCTACAAATAAATAGAAAATATAAAATGAAGAAATCGTAAAACCAGCAAGACAATTTCAGATAACACAAACCTTTTTTCAATACATAATAAGAAAAAATGAAAGTATAACTCTAATTTGTTTTCTTGATGAAACCTTTTTCACCTAACATTTAGATGACTCAAATATTAAAGAACAAATTAGATGCTCATTTTATATATTATTTCTCCCCATAATAACAGATTTTTTATACACAGTTTCTTAATTATTTCAATATTTGATATAAAATGATTGTTAAAAACAATTTTTTTTAAATTTTGATGAAACTTACCTAGGTATTTAAGAGAATTTAAAGTTTTTGTATTATTTTTTACAATAAACTATTCATTTGTATATTTTTCATTTGTTTGAATGTTTACACAGAATTCTGTATGCTTTCTATTTGGCTTCTATTTCTCTAAGGAAACAATACATATGTTTTTAATTCTATCTTTAATTTAAAATCTAAAATCTTTTAATTAAAGATAGAATGTACTTTAAGATGAATTTTAAAATAAAAAAATAAAATTCTAAATGGCTAACAATAAAAATAAAAATATCAATATTTTTATTATTTTTTTAGCATTTTTTTATTTCAATTTTTATTTATTATATTTTTATTCTCCAATGGTTTTCATTTTTTGTTCTTTTGTGATCATCTTTTTCAGATTCATATAGTACTTAAGATTTTAACTAATTTTTTTAGGTCTTTCCAGATGTAGGCATTTCCAGTTACTTTATTCTTTCATATATTCTGTTGTAAGTTTCTCAAGGGTTTATATAATTAAATTATAAGGTCAATATATAATAATTAACATAATAATATAATATTAGAAATGTTCAGATATTTAAATTTTGTAATGTAATAAATTATATAATTTAAAATATTAAATTATTGCTAAAAATATTTTAATTTGTTAGCAACCGAATAATTATCACTGTTTCGGCTTACCAGAACGAGCTTTTGATTAACTAGAGGGATTTAGTTGCTCGTAGTGTTTGAAATCCATTGCAATCTAATGATTACTAGTCTTTGTGTGTAAAAAGTATATATGAGAGATAAATAAATTAGATCAACTTCAGATTCTGCACACAATCATGAACTGACAAAATTGACACTTCACATTTTATAGTCGAACACTTGAGATTCATAATAAAGTATATTTAAATCTCTCTCTCTCCATTATATATATATATATATATATATATATATATATATATATATATATATAT
>JAPDSC010091277.1:0-13754 GCA_026290005.1 Latrodectus geometricus | reverse complement strand
TATATATATATATATATATATATATATATATATATATATATATATATCTTTAAGATAAAACTTGTCATTGAATACTCTTTTTTCCCATTTCTTTCTAATATTTCACTCGTCAGATTTAGAAAGAAATGAGAGAATCATAAACACTATGTGTCGTAGTGCAAACGACATAAAAGGAGCCGCAGAGGAAACAGATGTTACTGTAAATACATTCTGTAACAATTCCTCTCGGCAGTAGTTTTGTAAAATATAAAAGAAAGGAAACATAAAAATTGGAATACAAAGAGACAAGGGTAATAAAGAAATAAAACTATATATTTCAAAGTGGCACCCGAAAACTGCACTTAAAGTTTATTGCAGTTTTCCATCCCAGGGTCCTTTTCCCCTTGGGATGTATGGGTGGTCCATATGAAATTAAAATATTCTCCTTTTTGTTTGTGTGTGGCCAATCAAGGGTTTTGGAGGGGAGATTTCTGACCATTCCCTGGAAGCCTAACACCGATGAGATACAAGAAAATATCCAATAGAAGAAAATGGGAGGAGATATGAGTGCAATAAAAGTTAAGGAGTTGAAGATGGAGAAGTATTCAGATTCAGATTCGTATTCAGATTAAGATTCAGATTCTGATTCAGATTTCAGAATTCACAGATGATGATATGAAGGAACTACAACAACAACAATAAAATAAAGGAGTTGAACCGAGGAAGACACTAAGCCTCCGACGAGGGATATGGATTGAGACCTATGTGACCCCGATTAGATATGGGAGAACCAAGAATTCGATGAGATAGAAATATAGTTCTCCGATGATAGAGTGAAATTGGTGGAGAGGTGAAGCAGACTTACCCAAATGAGAGACATGGAGCAGACGGGGTGATACTGGAGCAATGCGATGATGAAAGGAGAGCCTAAAGAAAGTGTATCAGCAACTGTACTGACCTACCAAGGGGGATGCACTATAAAGGGGGTGAGTCATTTTAATCTCTTCTTCAGGACCCACTGGCCGCACAATGTTGTATAAATATGCTTTTATATGTTGATAAGACATTTAATCTTTAAATATAAACTGTAAATATTTAAATGTAAATAGTAGTGCAATAAAATTACATTATTAGTATTAATTAAATTGTGTCATTCTCATATGTTCTCATTTAATCTCCACTATTTCTACGAACTTGGGTTAGCTCGGTGTTACTCATATATATGCCGAGTTTAACCACAACACTATGTTTATGGAGATTTTTGTCTTTTTTAATAAACAATGAGTGAATTTCAAGATCATGTTTAAGCTTATTTCCTACCAGTCTATTTCATAAAACGTTATTTTCATTTGGAATGAAATTTGAAAATGCTACTAAAATAAGTAGACTTTCGACTTCCTGGCAATACTCTTGGGAAAAATGCTTGTTATTTGTGTTTATTTATTTTCTTATGGATTTACATGTCTCTTAAATAATAACACTAAAAATGGTTTTTAAATTATTCATTAATGTAATTATTAATGATATTCCCTTTTATTAATTATAACATAAAGCAATTTATTCAAAATATTTATTTCATACCAAATTTTCTCCTCATCAAATGTTCTTCAAAGCCTCTTGAAATGTTTTTAAATAATATTTTTATAACTTGAGTTTGTTATAAAATCATATTAACTGGAGTTGTTTCATTTAATTTTGAACTCCTTTTCATTTATTAAACACATTTCTGTTTCGTGATGGCTTAGCACGTTTGGAATAAAGACATCAATCGTAGGTTTGATTCTTCTAAAATCTTTACCCGTCGAATTACATCACGTGTTCATAAAGCAAACGTGGATTGCGAGAGAAACTGAACTATTTATTAATAACAAAACATTCTAAATTTCAAAAAAAAAAAAAAAAAAAAAAAAAAAAAAAAATCTAGCTATCCATCTTTTCCAAATAAATATTTTTTACAACAATTGGTAGCGGATAATCCGGCAAATGTAATTTAAGTTTTGATGAAATAAATTTAATAAATTAGATTATTTACTTCGTTTTTAATTACTGCACTTATTAACTGTAAATTTAATATTATTCACTGATTGCTAAGTTTTTGTGAAATTCCTCTAAATATAATGCTACTTTTATATTTTCCCTAAGTTATTACTTTTATTAGATCTTAGATCTCGTAAAATTTTGTAAAATAATGTAAAATTTTATTTTTTTAAATTTTTAACTATACATTTTTGAAAAAATTTAGAGTGTGTACTTCTTTTTCTATTCAGCAATTTATTCAAAAATTTTAATTTATTTTTTCTAACAATTTATTAAATATGATTAAAATTTGTGGAATTTATTTTATTATAAATTTTTATATTCATAGAACATATGAAATAGTGTATACTGAATACATTTATGAATTAAGCCTATAAGAAGTTTGTAATTAAATGTTCATAGAAATATTCAACATAATTATTGATAGTAAATAATTTAAAAAAATTGATATTGAAAGGGGATGCAAAACAAAATAATTTTTGTTGATTCTTAAACAATTTTCATTGTGTTGTATTAACTAAAATTACTTTGAATTTTATGGAGCAATATAATTATAGCAATATATTTTAATTATAGCAATTTATGAAGCAATAATATATTAGAATTTATTTAAAATTTCATGATTTTAAATCAAATGTAAATATTTCAAAGGTAAACATTATAATACTACGCTACTTAAATTATCTTCAGAATAATTAACTCTTGATAGGTGGTAAAATTTGATAGAAAGTATGGAATTACGTTTGATTGATTAGATTTACATTCACCTTAATTGCATCTTCTAATAAATTACAAGAACACCGAGAAAAAATCTCCTATTTATGTTTCGATAAAGTAACTTTCTGCGCTGGATATTTAATTGATTTTTGAGGGAAATAAATCATTGTCTGGAAACTTCTAATAATACAGAAAATGATTTACGGGACACGCAAAATAAATGATGAGCGCTATGCATACCAATGAGATATGCATGAACCAGCTTATAAGCGCAAAAACTTTTTGAAGAAACATTGAGCAGTGGTAATCAAATTATGAAAATTATTCTGGTTATTACCTGTTATTCGAAAAAGTGGAAAAATTCATCGTGGGATTCGTATGAGATAATTATTTAATAATAGTAAAATTGTTTTATTTAATTTATATTAATTCCTTCATTTCATTTATAATGCATTTGGCAATTAAAATATATAAAAACTAATTCTCTCTTTTGGAACTCATTTATTATCTGAATATAATTTTAAAAATTATTGAATCGATTAAAATATTCATTACGATGTATCACAAAATAGCAAAATTGGATAAAACACATGCTTAAATAGATTTTTAAAATCTGTGGAAATATTTAAACTACTAATACATATAATATTTCATTTAATAATTTTAATATAAAGTAATATATTTGGTATTTTTTGTAACTTTTAAATAATTGTTTCGAAAAAGAGTAAAAATAAGTTGTAAAAATCATCTAAACAATAAACAACAACTGTTAAATTATATTTTTTCTTACAACATATTGGAACTTATTCCCTTTTCCAGCATTTCAACTGAAGTTTTCTCATTATATTAAAATAATTAATTTTACTGTAACAGATTTTTTCATTTTAGTTTTTCAAACTATTTTTTGAAGAGAATATTTAATTACTCTAAACATATATGAAATTCTTGAAGTATTATTGAATGAATCTCTTCACTTTTTATCTGCAAATAAGTTTTTAATGTAATATAGTAATATATATAAAACCTTTATATTCAAGAATTTAAATAAAAAAAATCGATAATTTGGGAGTAACAATTATTCATCATTAGTATACACAGTAAATTGGAAACACGTAAAATAAAAAATATTACGATAATAAAACATATCATCAATATTAAAAACTTTAAATGTTTATTAATTATAATATATAAAAGATTGTTTATAAAACAAATTATATTTAAAATCTTTATGCATAAGAAAACATTAAATACAATTAACTAAGATATTAAGCCAATCGTTAAAAGCATAATTAATTGAATTATTTTAATTTATTAGAAATAATGTATTAGATTTAGAATACCCGACTTTTTAAGTTATTTTAAAATTTTTAGGGGAAATTACGAAATCCATTTGCATCTTTTACATTATTTCTTGTATTAACTTTTAAATGCTAAACAAGAAAAATAAGTATTGAATTCTTTTTTTATAAGCATTGAAATATTGAAATTATTTGTCGTATACCTATTTTTGTAGATATCTACCAACTTGATGTGATTGTATTAAAATTTTTACTAAATCCCATGTTTACTAAAATAGATATACCAATTCAAATATTATAAAAACAATAATTTAAATTAATTTAAAATGAGTAAAATATTAATAATACTAATATGAGATTTTGCTATTATCTCAAGTGAAATAAACCCTATACGCAACTAATGAATAGCAGATGAAAAAACTAATTGACTTCATCTCTCGTTAAATAGATTTAATTTCCAATAACAAATTGATTAGGATAAGATTTTCCTTGAAATTGCGTATATATATTTTTTGAGAGTTTTCCTTGGAAAATTTGTTTTTAAACCATCACTGATAAACAACGCTGTGACTAGAAAAACTAATTTGTTTTATCAGAAATCCATTTTATAAGAATTACTTTAAAATAATAATTAGATTTTATCAGAAAATATGGACCTATACCACAAGGAAAATGATGATTTAAAAGAAATAACTATATTTTCTGTTATCGTAACATTGTTCATATATTTATTTTACATAACTTGATATAAAGTCTTACATAAAGATCAACTAAAAACAAATTAAATAGCAACTAAAATTTCTTTTAAAATTCAACTAATTTTTTTTTAGTAACAGTATTATTTAATATTAAAATGAAATATCTTTTATTCACGTTCATAATTACAATTTATTTCAATATTGAAAGATTTGTTTGGTTTTAACTCAGCTGTCATTTTTTTGCACACAAGAACTGATTATACCAGTATCTATAGCTCAAAATCCAAACCAAACCTCTATAAGTATTCATACCCAACCCAAGGTGGGACACAACTCATGCACTGTTGAAGCGAGAGCAAAAGAGCTAGCCATTCTTGTTGAATACCACTCCTTTAATACATCATAATTCCATTTGGGATACATAAATTAATATACAAATACATTAAATGCCCATGGTTGAGAGGAACGCACTCATGATTAGTAGGCTGTTCATCCTGGGTTCGAATTCTGGTTCATGTATAGATGTTTCTCTCTTTCTTTCTCTATTTTTCCGTGTAATTTCTTTTGAAATAAGGAACAAAGCACACACTGCAAACTGTTTCCTTGTGGGATGACTTGGGTAATGCTACTCCCCTCAGTGACTTTGTTCACATTTCTCCCCTAAAAAACAGTAAATGAGTAGCAGTTCTCTGGCTTGTTGTGACAAAGTGTTATTCACACACCGTTAGAAAAAATACATTAAATGTTTAATAATTACACATAAAATAAAATAAAAATAATAAATTCAGTTAAGTTTGTCAAATGGGCTATTTCAAAAAATTGCTCAATTATGTTCATCTTATTAAATGTCATTGAAAATTTTGATCGTAAAACTATAATCAACATGACTTAAAACTCTATGAATATTCCATACAATAATTTTTATTTATTTAAATTAACATAATCATTCATTTAAAGTTAGAGATATAAGAAATTTGTAACCAAGACACATTGCGAAATATTACCATTAAAATCTAATTAAGCAATATCTTTAAACACTAAGGTTGAATGAAAAGATTTTCAGAAACCAATAAACAGAAAAAAGGACTTGAAACACAAGGAACAATTAAATATATTCCTCACTTGCCATGACACTCGTTTTATAAATTATCACTTAATTTCCTTTTGAAGTAAAAGCTGTTTGAAATAAAAACACCTCCCTATTTTCGATGACCCAGTTGCTCAGTTCTTCGTAATAAATGATAGTCATTAATCTCACAAAGCACACATTTTTTCTTGTTTTGGCAAAAATACACTCCACTTCTCTCTTTTATCTCATTTGAATTAGTGCTAGTGAATTTTGAAGAGACAAATATACTGTAGATTTATGTATTAAGTATATGTGCTCAACTGAACACTGTGCAAATTTTTTCGTTGAAAAAAAGGCGACAAATGAGATTGAGCTCCAGGGAATAAAGAAAAAAACTGGATAAGAACTCAACCAGGAAATTTTTTCACCCAAGAGGGTAAGCGGAAGACCTATATGTCACAAAATAAGATGTATTAATATTCATTAGATTTTTTTGTTCTCTTTCTGTCTCTTTTTTATCCTCCCTCAAATGTGGTAGCTAAAATATGTGTAAAATATCTTAAACTCGGAATGGAACATCCACAAATTCTCCTAGCAATATTTGTAAGTATTTAAAAGTTTTCCTTTTTCTGCTATTCCTTCTTTAAATAAATTAACTGATTATCGATATACTAACAGCTTATATTATAATAAACAATTATTATCATTAAATAAAAAAATTATATGAATATCTAAAATGTTTTTCAATTTAATTTATACAATTGATAATATGCATAGATTTATATGTTACATTAAATTAATATTTAATAATCCACCAGTTTTTTTTCATACAGTTACTAATTAGAACAAATTTATTTGCCATTGAAAGTTTCACTGAATAGCTATTTCAGAAAATAATTTTTCGTATTTTAATTTTAAAACAAGCATTAATATAGTTCCCTTATTTTTTGTATTTTGTTTTACTTTTAAAAGCTTCTCCATTTACACATTTCATATTTCAAAAATATGTAAATGGCGAGCACGGTAAGTGCATATTAGTCATAAAAATTAGTTGTACATAATTAAAAACCGATGCTATTAAATACTCTCTTTTTTAGTTCAAATTTACTTTTATTACAATAAAAGTTGAATTATACTATTCCCTCATTAGATTCAGCAAGATTTATAAAACACAGATTTCTGCATTACGACAAATATATTAACCACATTATTTAAAAAGTGCTTATAGATATTTAGCTCTTGGGAATGCAAAGTGTTAACTATTAATACAGTTAATACATAAGAAAGTTTATAAATATTAATATCTACGTCAAAAATGATTTTTCAAAAAGTAAAATCATTCATGTATCAGCCTAGTGATGTTAAAGAGAGAGCCACTTGGATCTTGTTGTCAAAGTTGGCAAGCAATTTTCTATGCAAGGTGCTTTAAATAATGCTGCTATTGCTACTATGCTGTCAGATATTGTCTTTGTGATATTCTAATTAGCTCAATGTGCACACAGATGGCTCAGCAAAAGTTGCTTATAAAATGCTGGTACTGGGGCCTGTTCAAGTGATTTCAGTATTAGATATCCGGTTAAGAGGTATTGGGACACTTTTGACCGTGAGAGTGGCAGTATCATTTGCAATGAATAAACTGGGAAGTTGAACACAATATAGCATTTCTTATCAATTCTCAAGCTGCTAATATGTCACTTACAAATTCAGGGCATAATGATAACCAACTAGTTCATTCCTTTAGAATAAAGTTAATTGAACTTAAAAGCTTATGGAAAGCATTACTCCCAATGAAATCCCTGCCATTGTAACACTTTTGAAAACGAACACGTGGATGCGTTTGCTAAAGCAGGATCTCTAATGTCACAACTTAATTCTCCTTTACTTCTGCGCAACATCAAAAGAATAATTCATAATATTTTATAAAAATAATAGAGCATCCTTGCATATATGGAGGGCCTTGCTCAATAAAAGTATTAGATCCCCAGTTCCTTGCCTTGATCTCTTGGAGATGCATGCTTTCGTTTTTTTACTGGATAAAACTATTTGCAGAAGTATTTACTTCTTATTGGAGTCAAGGATTCGGCTTGCTGCTCTCCTTGCCACCAGAGGGTTATGAAAGTGGTAAAGAGGTTTAAGCATAGCCAATTGTTTTAAAGTTTCTTGAAGATAACTTGCGGACAATAATTTTTTTTATGATTCGTTATACTTTTATGAGCAGCTCGTCAACTAATGGCAGAGATGGCGCAGACAGCCGTAGACTAGGATAAAAAAGATTTATTCCAGTCTACGGCTGTCTGATGGTTTTATTATAAATTGTATAAAATTGCTTATCAACTTTTATACAATTTATGATAAAACGAGCCAGAAGAAATTTTTAAGCGCACACATAACCATAAATTGATTACAGAACTCAAGGTATACGAAGTTAAAATATTTTTTATTATTATTAATTATTTTAATATACACCACAAATACGCAATTAATATAATTTTGTACCATGTGTAAAAACATATTTAGCTGCATTTTGCTAAAGGTTAGGAGGATAGACAATATTTATCATCACGAATTTGCAGGTTTCTTATATCTCCATAACTTTCCAAAGTTCCTTGCATTGCAAATTTTTGGAAAATGATCTGCACCAGCACTTAAGAAAACTGATTTAAAAAATTGTAGATAGTTAGATTTGCATATCTACGTAAGAACCTGCTTTAATTAAACAAAGAGTAGTATTCCCTTGAATATTATCGTCATTAAATCTTGACTAGGATTTTATAGTATATATCATATTATTTACTCAAAAAAATGCATATAGTGAAAAATATTTAAAAATAAATAATGTTGAGAAAACCATTATGCAAATGAGTGGATTTATTATTACTCGTTAAATGACGTCCGTAATATTAATATTCATACAATGTTATAAAGAATATTTCTCCAAAAATGCCATAAAAATGAATAGGAAAAATAACTTTTCTATTTTAAAACTTTGCTAAAAGTATAGTTTACTTAAAACAATTATCATATGAAGCATTCAATATCGATTTACATTTTCCAGATTGATAAGATATTTTCAAATCTCTCGATCCACATAAATTGATTGTAGGGTTTCATCTTATTTGTCACTCATCAACATTTTGTCTTATTTGTATAACATATTTCCAAATTATATATTTTAAAAAAAATATATCTTATATTATTTATATTCTTCACACACCTAACTTTATCTGCTTTTGTGTTGGTTGAGTAGTGAAATGCGTATTTGTTGGTACTGTATTTTTTGTATTTAATAAAAAAAATCTCTCTTAATATTATACGCTTTATTTTGAGTCTTGTATTTACTGCTTTATATAGCACACTCATTATAACTGAATAATAAAATCTGAAGAATTGATAACTCTCCAAAAACAACTACTGTTTCGAGAACTGTTCGTAATGCCTAGATACGCAGCTTATTCAAGTTTTGGTAAAATGTGTCAAAACATAAAAATATCACAATATTTTTTAAGCATTAATTATTAAATAACTAGAAAATTTTTGCCTAGTTAATTATTAATTAATACACTTGAATTATTTTGTCCTATTAAAAATGCATTTTATGACATTTGACATTTAATTCGTGACAAAGTGCATTTTTTGTATACCAACATTACTGGAAATGTTAACTTAGTTTCAACTTTTTAAACATTTTACACATTTGTAGCATTTTCAAAAATATTGCATGCTAGAAATGTATTATTTATATCTGTGTTAAGAATTTGAATTAGGAAACACTTAATACCTACTTGCACGTTACTATTAACTTAATTGCAAATCTAAGACACGCCCAAAGAAGAGACTTGCCGTGACATCTAACGTTTTCATTATTTTAAATCCAAATGTCACAAGCACGTGCGGTTGTGTAAAAGAGTAATGCACAGTAGAATGAACGTAAGACCCACAAAATTCTGTGTTATAATTTACTTCAACTACTTATATAACTGCATTATTAAATTATAACTGCATTATTAAATTTAACAAAGTTTTTATTTGTGTTTCAATTTACAGAATTAAAACGTGTTTGGTAATTCATGCAACTTTTATGTAAAATTATATTTAAATCTAAGTTTTCTAAATACTGTTTTTAAGGAATATTTTTCTTTCTGAATCTTGAGTTTAAAACAACATATATTTTCAATAATTAAAAAGAAGCAAGTAAACTTTGTTTAACTATATATTTAGGATTAAATTTTCAGTTTATTATAAATTATACTACCATTAATATATCTTAAGAAATCATAAAAATTGATTTCAATGTTAATATATATATGCAAGAAATAATAATAATAATAAAGCATTCTCGTATATTTTCAAAAAATATATTATTCTTTAAGTGATATTTTAATTCATTTATGATAATAATATGTTATTTTCAAAGCACGATTAATTTTAATTATATCTATTCATACAGTTAATGACAAATATATTGATTTATGTAAAATTTATAATATAGCTTAGAACTTTTAAATACAGAATTGTGTTAATATATTGCACAATACTCCAAATATTATTGTACAATATATAAGTTTAAATCCAATAATATTAGATTGGGGAAAAAGAAATCCATTATTTTTATGTGAACGTTTTGTAACTTCTTTCAGATTCGCTTTGTAAAAAGGTTTAAAACAGTTTTCATGTAGATTTTTAGGTCTTGTGCGAAGCTACGACTGCTGACATGCTGTCAAGTTTGATAATTTTTGATATTTTATAGACATTCTCGACGATGTTGTATCCATGCGAGGAGCATCCAAATACCCAAACGGAATCGACGAAATCAAAATTGTGCGTAACTGGTTGTTACAGTCATATACTGGATGATAAACACCTTTCACAATTTTAGCCACCTGATTAGCATTTTCGCCATTATAAAAGAAAAACTAAAATGTATCGAATTTTCTGTTTGTTGTCTTCTTTTTTTAAAACCTTGTAGTCATAACTGAATTAATCAAACAAAAAACCGCAAGAGAATATTTTAGTGTCAAATGTCACCTTTCCAATAAATTTGAAATTGTTTGATAGATACCTCGAGATAGCGATCACTACAGACGTCTACCGAATAATAATGGATAACGTTTTCCCCAACCTAATATTTGATGATTATTTCTCATATGTGTGAAAGTACAGCTATGATGACCCTATAGTGTTGGACATTGAGCTGAATGATTTGAAATTACACCAAATAAATCATGAAATTAAAGACTAGAGTTTCAATACCAATTATTATCGTTCTGACGTAAGAAGATGCAATTAAGTCTAAGAAAGTGCCAAATTTACTAAGTCAGTAATGGTAGTATTCGATATCCTTATAATGTTCCTGGTGCTTTTGTTATTACGTTTTTCACAATAATATAATATAGTTTGGAATAGAAATGTTTAGTTTTTCAAATTCTTTAAAATGCGATGATTTAGTTGTATCAAAGGCTCATTAAGGCTCATCCCTCTTTCTTATGCAACATTGATATCATTCATTATCAAAGGCTTGTATTCATTTAATGTAAAGGGGGATTTGCTTTATTTATTTTCATTTTTGAATATGATGGCTAATTTATCATAACTCACATCTTGAGATAAGAAATTGTTTTTATGAAAATTCAAAGCAACAGTTAACATAAAGTCCTAATTGAGAAATGAATTCGTATACGGTAAAGCAATAACCATTCACTTTCCTGTGTAGTACTGCACGTACTGATATTTTATTTTTATTTTATTTTACAATCAACTTCATAATTTTTGATATTATATTTCGTATTAAGCCATCTAACATTAAACATTGAATTTGACAGAGTAATATTGGAAAATTTTTGTTATATATGATAGTAATAATTTTTAATTATATATGAATTAAAAAAATTATATTATAAAAAAATTATTACGATAATAATTTTTTTTTATAAAGAAGGATTAATTGAAAAAAAGGCACGTAACTCAAGTTGAAATTCAATGAACATTAAGTTATTTTCATATGTTATTCATTTTTGCTGAAATATTAAAAGAAACTGAGGTTTCTTAGATGTAATTATAATAGACGTACTCTTGTAGTTAAGTTAGTTATATAATTCAGCAAATTATTCTTAAGTTTTTTATAACCAAGCTTATGATAATAGATGATGCAGATGCAATTCAAATAAATTTTTGATTTAACAAAATTTTGAAAAAATGCAAAGAGAAAAATAAAAACACCGTAAGAATACATACAAATATTACAAAATTGCATTTCAGCTCTGGTTGGATTCTTGTGCATCTTAATGCCCCTTTCATTATTATGAGATTATTATTAATTTCTATTTATAATCCAAGTGCTTAAAATTTGGATACATTTGGTCGATTTCAAATATTATGCATACAAATTTATGCATTTATATGTACATGCATTAATATTTATGGACAAAAATATTTAACTTTATAGTTGTTGATAATATAATTAAACTTAATGTTATCATTACGAATACTATTTTTATAAAATATTATCGATTTACCTTTGAAGACTAAAATTATTTCTCCGCATAAATAAATTTTATTCCCAATACCAAGAGAGAAATTCATCTTTACTCATCGAATAAAACATTTTACATTGGTATTCTGCATCATAGTTATTGCTTTATTCTTTTGAGTGCCAAATTGTAATGTAATTTCATATATATTTTTTAATTTCAAGCTTAAAATTCTATATTCCTTCCTTAATTCATTTATAAGGATTTTTGCACATTGGAAGTGACAATTTTATTTTCAACTAAATAATTTGCAAAATTATTAAATTTTTATTAATAATTTGATAAATAAATTGTTTTTTCAGATTAAAAAGTTTTATATTTAAATATGTCATTTCAATTTTAACTTTTATTACTTAAAGTTTCATTACTGCATCCAATTTAAGAAATTTCTTTCTAAATTCTGGATGAAAAAATGTTATATTCCGCTGATTATACTTTTTATTTTCTGCTGATATTTCAATAGCTATTGTTGTAAAATGACATTTATTGCTAAAAATCATATAAAATGAATATATGATCAATTTAATTCCAATTACTTTCGTTACAGAGAAAACCTCATACTTTGGTATATATGGGATTATCATCATCATAATTTCTATCGCTTGTTGAGCCATAGTTTATTGTTTTAGTACGGAATCCTTTGTTATTGCCGGAAACCAGTGACACACATACAATGTGGTTTCAGTTTAATAGCTTTACTTTTATTTAATTTTACCCGAATCAAAAAATATTTTGACTTTATTAAATTTTTATTGACTAACTAAATTTGAGTTTATATGAAAGAACATGTTTTGTTTACGAGACACCGGAAATTGAGAAATGAATGTTTGGGTACTCTATAATATATTTATTCATAAAAATAAATGAATATTCGTAATATAGATATTAACTTGGTAATTATTTATAAAGTAATACACAAAGAAAATCCAGTCTTTGGACAATTTAATCAATAAGTTCTAATAGAATTACAAATTACTCACTCATATCAAAAATTCTAGCTTCTTCATTTTGCATTATAAATATTCAGTACTTTGACTCTCTAGGAGTGAAAAGTTTTGAAACTTTAGACTAACTTTCATAAAAGTTTCAAACTTTTTAAAGTTTAAATTTCAGAATTTCATATTTAACACGTTTACAAAGGTTTTTCCCAATTAAAAATGACAAAAAAATTTACATAAATTTTTTCTTATGTCACAGTTTTATCTTTTATATTTTAAAGTTTACATTGATTTTCTAATTGTAATTTTTAACAATTTAAAATGCAATTTTTAGCGATCTAGATTTAATTGAGTATGTCTAGATTAAAAATATTACTTATATTTATAGCCATATTTACCTTTCGTTCACTTAATTTTTATCTCTCCGACCGCATTTTTTCCTCCTTCTCTTAAAACACTTGTTTACGTTATTTTTTTATTTTTAAAATATT
>JAPDSC010091274.1:122462-142422 GCA_026290005.1 Latrodectus geometricus | reverse complement strand
ATATATATATATATATATATATATATATATATATATATATATATATACAATGATGATATGAAGACACGCATCTTGTAAAATCAAACAATGCTTCATGTCTTACATTTTCTTTTCATTAGAAAAAGAACAAATGAATCACCAGTTTTTTCATAATGCTTTTTAGAAGTTAGCTGGTTGCTGTTGTATTTGAGCTGCTACTGTTTGTGTTTCAGGAGGAGGAGATCTGCCTCATCTTGAACAGGGTCCGCTCCCAGAACAAGGTGGAGGCGAGCAAGATCCTGCTGGCACTGTCTGCCTCTGTCGAGAACTGCATCGCCATGAGGCACTGTGGTAATTTTCCTTTTATATGATTAATTTGCAACCTTTTTGGGAAGACAGCAAAAATTGGAAAGAATTTTCGCAATTCAAATATTCGAATTCATATACCTTATTTTGCATTAAATGTGCTTGAAAAATATAAATTCACCAGGTCAAATAGAATATTTGAGCTAGAGAATAAATGATGAAATTATTATTTGAAATTAAAAGTAAAAATCCTTGATCAACTGTAAATTAGAAGAAATTTAAATAATAATAATGAATATTTTTAATAATAATGAAATACATAATTAGAAACGAAGCAACAATTGTTGCTTCGCATTTCAAAATGAATGTAAATTCCTTCTGCTTTTATTGCTGTGATAGATATCGTTAGGAAATGCATTTCCGGTGTGTAATTTTATTCCTTTGTCTAAGCATTTTTACAAGTTAAACATACCCGACGAGCAAAGAAAAGAACCTCCTACAGAGAATAGGAGGAACAATTACTGCATTCTGTCATAAAAATTAAAGGCTGTAGGCCATTTTGTTGAACGCTTTTGGAAAAATCATTGTTTAAAATTTTATACAATTTGAGTTAAAATCTGAGATATTTGATTATTGTGACACATTAATATAAATAAAAGGCTTCAATCAAGTGTTCAATATTAATTCCTATATATATATATATATATATATATATATATATATATATATATATATAGCTTCATTTCTTGAATAAGTAAATACAGAAATTATTTTTATGTTTGGCCAATATTTATTTATTTATTTTTATTAAAAAAATTATTTTCACTCCAAAATGTATGAGACACCTGTGCTTTGGCATTGAATATGAATAAATGATGAAATTATTATTTGATATTAAAAAAAAATCCTTGATCAACTGTTAGAAGAAATGTAATAATAATGCAAAACATTATTTAATTTTGATTTTGATTCGTTTCAAACTGAGTGTAAATATTGTACACTACTGGCCATTAAAATTGCTACACCGGGAAGAAATGCAGATAACAAAATGATATTTATTTGACAAATATATTATACTAGAAATAACAAGTGATTAAATTTTCAAAAAATTTAGCTGGATAGATCCTGAGAAATCAGTACCCAGAACAAACACCTCTGGCAGTAATAACAGCAGTAATACGCCTGGGCATTGAGTCAAACAGAGATTGGATTGCATGTATAGGTACAGATGCCCATGCAGCTTCAACACGATGCCACAGTTCATCAACCGTAGTGACTGGCGTTTGTGACGAGGCAGTCACTCGGCAACCATTGACCAGACGCTTTCTATTGGTGAAAGATCTGGGGAACGTGATGGTAGGGCAACAGCCGAACATGTTCCGTATCAAGGGAGGTCCGTACAATACCGGCAACATGAGGTCGGGCAGTATCCTGCTGAAACGTAGGGTTTCGCAGGGCCCGAATAAAGGGTAGAGCCACGGGTCGTAACACACCAGAAATGTAACGTGCACTGTTCAAAGCACCGTCAATGCGAACAAGAGGTGACTGAGAGGTGTATCCAATGGCACCCCATACCATCACGCCAGATGATGGGCCAGTATGACGATGACGAATGCACGCTGCCAGTGTGCGTTCACCACGATGCCGCCAAACACGGATGCGACCATCATGATGCTGTACGCAGAACCTGGATTCATCTGAAAAGATGACGTCTCGCCATTCGTGCGCCCAGGCTCGTCGCTGATCACACCATTGAAGGCGCTCTTCTCTATGACGCAGCGTCAAGGAAAGTCGCAGCCATGGTTTCCGAACTGAGATTCCAAGCTGCTGCAAACGTCATCGAACTGTTCGTGCAGACACTTGTTGTCTTCCAAACCACCCCGTTTCTTGACTCACGGCTCGTGACGTGGTTGCACGATCCATTACGGCCATGCGGATAATATGCCTGTCTTCTCGGCTGCTAGTGATAAGGAGCCGTTGAGATCCCGCATGGCATTCCGTATTACCGTCTTGAACCCATCGATTCCATATTCTGCTAACAGTCATTAGATCTCGACCGACGCGAGCAGCAATACTGCGATAAGATAAACCGCAATCCCAGTACGCAACAATTCGACCTTTATCAAAGTCAGAAACGTGCTGGTACGTATTTCTCCTTCTTACACGAGGCATCACAACAACTTTTCGCCATGCAACAACGTTCAAATGCAATTTGTGTATGAGTAACCGGCTGAACAATTTCCTCATTTAAACACAATGTAGGTGTCGCTACTGGCGCCTGCTTTGTCTGAATGCACTGAAAAGCTAATCATTTGCATATCACAGCACCTTCTTCGTTTCGTATAAATTTCACGCCTGTAGCATATCGCCTTCTTGGTGTAGCAATTTTAATGGCCAGTAGTGTATTTTCTTTCTGATTTCTAGAAACTATTTTTTTAAAATTATTATTCCCTGGTCTTCTCAGATTTTTTTAAAAAAATGGTGGTGTGAATCTATAATAATACATTTTTTTTTTTTTTTTTTGAATTTCGAGAGAGACTGCAAAATCAGTAGGTTACTGTTAAATACATCCAATAAAAGCAGACTTGTCGTAACTTGGAAAAAATATGAAACGGTTCAAAGCAAATGAAATACTAATTAAATGATATGTAGCATACTTTGATGAATGGTTGTTCATCGTTTCTGTAAAAGAATTTTCATATTTTGCGGTTGCCAACCTTTTAATTTGCTAACACTCTCGGTTTTATCCAATGATCATTTCAATCCTCCTTTACGAACTAAAATTTTGAAAATTATCTTTTTTTGTGAACTCATTTTCATGCATATTTCATTTACAATTAATTTTATCACCTGATTTTTTCCATTTGCGAAATTTGAATCGACGCTTTTATTACAGAATAGTAAATTTTCTTCGATTTGTAAGTAACTTTCTCCCTTTCTGAGGTTGAAATTCAAGGCTTTTTTAAACAACTCGAGTGAAATTTCTGGCCGTCTTACATAAATCAATAGTAAGGTAATTTTTGAAGGAATAATCAGAGTTTGTTATGAAGTTGACTTTCTTGGCGCTTGTGAATCGTTATTTTGACATGCAGGCTTTGTTAATGAAATCTGCGTCAATTAAAATTTGCTTTTTAATTTAAATTTTATTTTGTTTGTGTTGCTGATACAGAACGTATTAAATATTTTCGTTAATTTGCGCTTTAGGTCCCCTACTCTGCCAACTTGGCGATAAATGCACCAAGAGTGGTAAATCAGACGTTTTTATACCTAATGAGCTCTTTATAGCAACCCCCGGAGCAAATAATTCGCGCCTGCTCATTAATGGGTTTTTTCTTTTAGCATTTTCATTGGTTGTTAATTAGTTTCAGTTTGAAAAATCGGTCATTTTCATTGGTTGCTAATTAGTTTAAAATCGTATTCCATTATCACCATGGCAACAGCGTTTTTGAAAACCCGCCAAGTACGGGACTTACAGCACACTTTCACCAAGCTGGCAGAGTAGGGGACCTAAAGCGCATTTTCACCAATATTTTTTGTAATGGTACTTAATTTACAAAAAGAAAGCAATTTGATAAAATTGCTCTCTCTTTTTATCTAATCTCTTTTGATTATTAGTTTTTGAATCTATTTTATGACTTAAAGAACTATTTTATCCTCTTTGAACGAGCGTTTACTGTAATCTTCCTTCCCAGTCTCGTGAGAAGAATTTCTGGGGAAGTTTAAATACGCATTGGACAATGAGTGTTTGTTACGGTTTTAAGATTATCATTGAAAATAGAATTCTCTTTTTGTGGAAGGCTGCCTGCCTCTCTTGATCGACCTGCTGCACTGTCCTGATGAGAACTCCAACTACCATATGATGGATGCGCAGAGGATCCACTTCGAAGTCCGGGAGCGGACGAGCCAGGTCCTGCACAACATCGTCTTCTCGCAGCCGGACGACCGCAAGAGCAGAAGAGAAGCTCGCGTCCTCCGTCTGCTGGAGCAAATACGAGATTACTGCGATCACCTGCGCGACGACAACAAGAACGGTGAGTGTGCTTCCATGTTAATGCTTAACCCTTCTTTGCATAATGGTGGAAATTTCCATCATAACCTATAATGCCCAAAAATTATATAAAAGAACAAGTTCACTTTAAGTTGATCGTGTTTGGATACCTTTTTAATGTCCATTGCATAAAAAGAAAGATAGCTGTCAAAAATAAACAAGTGTCATTATCAGTGAAACGAGCTTAAAGTTGTCTCATTCCGCTGTTTGTTGTAGTTGCAATAAACGTATGATTTCGTTTATAATTTTGTTTTATTATATTAGAGTTTCTATTGCTAAAAAATTGAAAATGACTGAAAGGAAGGTTTGTAACACGTGTTTCTGTTATTTTCCTCTTTTATTTCTATTTAGTACGAAGCTAATGATCTAACTTTGGATGATGATGGAAATTTTTAGCATATTGTGTTTTGCTAAATTTATACTATAAATATATACTAAGATTTTTTTTAACCATTTTTCCTATAATTTTGAACATGTATTATATCAACTTGATTTATTTCACCAATAAAGAAAAAATCATGCAAAGAAGGGTTAAAAGGTTGAATATCCAAGGCTCCATTAAATCGTATCAAGCATTCACATCATCCCATTAAAATAACGGTCCCTTACAGTTCCTAACAATGAGATTTTTGATATTGCTCTAGGGCAGTCTTTGATATGCGGCTGGGTGTCATATCTTCTTGCTTACACTTTATTGTGTCAATGAAACAGTTTGTTCCCTCTTTCTGTTCTTGGAGCTCCAGTTGATCAGCGGTTGAGGTTAGCAAAGTGCAGCATCATTTGCCACTGGCAGTAACTACATTCTTCCTCACTGTGTTCGTGACTTAGAGACGTGTCCACGTTCGTCTGTCATGTCCTATGTCCTTCTGTTTGTGCGGAGAGGAGGGTGCCAGCTGAGGTGTGACTTCGTCACCTGACCATAGTTTAAAATTATGAAGCACTTGGTCGAGTATTCCAAACTACAAATGGTCCTTATTTAAAGGAACTGTATTGAAAAACCGTTATCGACTAATAACGATTTAACAAATAACCTGTTCTTGAGAAATTAAGTTATTAAGATAACGTTTTTCTTTTTAGCTTCCTCAATACCATAACAGCTCAAATCGTTCCTGTGTTGGTAAAATCTTAAGTCGTTACGGTATTTTGGAACGTTTTCTACGTTACGTTATTTTAAAACTTCCGGAACTTCAATGAAGTTTCCATTATTTTGGAACTTTAAAGAAGTTATCATTGCTTAAGAACTTTAAAGAAATTATCGTTGTTTTGCTTTCTAACATTGAGTTTTTGAGGTTTTCGGGAGCGCATTCCAAGCTTTCGCTTGGACCGCTGCGTTGCTTAGCAACTAATGAGTGTGTCTTCTTCGGCTTTTCAATGTCGAGAGTGGAAGTTAATTGCTGAAAAGTAGAAAGCGGATGTGTGAATAAATAAATCTCGCGGTAAAAATGATAAAGCATTTGTAATGATAAAGCATATGTAAGATTGGAGATTATTAAAAATACGTTTTATACTAATGTTGTGGGACATTGTCTTCAGCCTATTATTAAATTTTATTTTTTTTTATGAATTTTAGCGAAATTTTTACTAAGCTGAAATATTTTTACAAATTCGAAATTATACTCAAAAATCAAAGCAAACGAGTAATATTTTAAATTTAATGCCAAATTTTGAAAGTAATTATTTATAAATTAAAAGAATTAAAAAAATTTTACATACTATTCCAATAAATCTGTAATATACTTTAAAAATCTATGAAATCTGAAAATACATTTTTGACATTCTTTTTATTATTTGTTGAAAAGATTTATCATGATTATATTAAAATAATAATTGATATATATAATATATTAATATAAAAAATAATGTAATTGAGTATAATAAATTTTTAGAATAATTATTTTACAATCACAACATTTGTTTGATGTACTGCAATAAATCAGTTGCATTATGTTTCTTGAAAAAGAATGTTTATGATATTTGTGTTTAGTAATTATACTACTCTTTACTTTTAGTATAATTATTAAGAAGAACAAATATGTTGCAATGTATAATTATTTTTAATTAATTTTATTAAATTTGTAATTATTGTATTTACTTATTATTTGTAAAAAATAACGTATGAATATCTTATACATTGTAGCACAAATTCGGAATTTCCATAATTTATTTTCAAGTTATGTCTATGTTCAATATGATTCTAATAATTATGACTCTAAAATCATTGTTTATAAAATGATCTAGTTTATAGTTTTATTCCAATCTAATTTCAATATAATTTTTCAAATATAATTAACTCTACTGATAGAATTTTTAGTATTTAATTTTATATAACTGTAAACTATATTTTCTGACATTTTATTCTATTTATACAAGAAACATTCTGAAATGCCAGTTTATAATTTTGAATTATACACTTATGAGGATTTTGAAAAAAAAAATAGTTTAATAGTTATTGATATTTACAATCTATTATTAGAAACAATTATTATTTTATTTTAAACATCTTAATATTAAACCAATTAAATTTCAAATGTATTGATAAGAAAAACTATGATAAGAGTAAATAATTAAGCTATTCCTTAGAATATATATTCCTGAAAAATCATAAAAAATAAAAAAATATAAAATAATAACTGCATTTCGGCTGTTTTAACTATAGAAGGTAAAAATGGAAAATGTCTTTATTAAATTAATTTAGTTAATCTCTTATAATATCAATAGATACTTGCATCTTTAATTTTTTATAATAAAAATTGATCCAATAAAAATGTAAAATGTCTTTATTAAATTAATTAATTTAATCTCTTATAATATCAATAGATACTTGCATCTTTAATTTTTTATAAGTTTAATTGCTCATTTAAAATTGCATTGCAGACAAACAATACAAATAAAAAAAATAAAAAAAACAAATAAAAAAAACAAATAAAAAAACTAACAGCATATAAAATCCCGTTTTTATGGCAAAAAAAAATATTTAATGTGTATGGAAACGGTTTTAAAAATTGTAAATTTATTTATTGGATCAATAGTAGTAAAATGGCATCTGTGAATTATTTGTTTTAGTAATACGTTTCGAATGATACAACCTGGAATGCACGATACAAACTTGATGAGTTCTTTTCAGATATGCGTACGAGTAATACTTTTGAAAATACAGCCAGCCTTTACAAAATGAATGAATTATTTAATCGAATCTGTATTATTATAAATTTTTGCTGTATTATATTGTATATTGCAGGGGTGGCAAAGACGTCGACCGCGGTTGACTGGTAGACCGTGAAGGCATTTTAGGAAGTCACGCGACCATCCTGATAATGACTTCGGATATTAACAATTTAATTTTTGGCTTATGGCATAGAAATCAATGAATTATTTAAAATAAAAATTTACTACAGTCTACGCTTTAAAACCCAAAACAAACTGTGCAAAGATTTACGATTTAAAGATTTATGATTAAAGGTTTACGATTTAAAACCTAAAATGGACATGATGAGCGTGATTAAAACATTAAAAAATACTATAGAAAGATATGCATCTCAATTAAAAAAACCTGAATTGAGAAACTTCAAAAACATGGAAGAAGAGTGCATCCATAATCCAAACGGAGACTTCAAAGATTTCGCTTAATACTTGTTTTGTTTGAAGAATTTGAAAGAAGATTCGCTGACTTAATTAGGTTTAAAGAAATACTCAATTTTATGATATTTCCATTTAATGAAAATGTCGACATTGATGGAGTATCTGAAAAAATAGGACATTTAATAGATATCACATCAGTCACGGTCGAGGAAGAAATTATTAAATTAAGATGCGATATACTTCTTAAATCCAGAGCATATTTAGCGATACTGATTTCTGGAAATTTATTTCTGAGGAAACGTTTCCAAATATTTACGAATTGACTTTGTATTTGAAATCATACTTTGGATCGAGGTATTTTTGCGGATCTGCTTTTTCAACCATGAACGAAAAACAAATATTGGTCGCATTAAACAGATAAATATTTAATTTCGTGTTTATGCATTGCAATAAGCTTGTACCAGCCACAATATAATAGACTTGTCGCAGATATACAGTGCCAAATTTCAACTAAAAGAAATGAATAGGATGGTCAGTTTTTGATATATGAATACTTTGATTATTTTCGTCAATAAATTTTTATTTTGTAAATATTATTATTAAGTTTTTTTTTTTTTTAGAAAAATTACATAATTTACCATTGTTTCTTATACCGAAAATAAATATGTACGTTAATTTAGCTCTGCCACTAGTAGACCGCCTTCGATTCTTAAATGTGGAGTAGACCCCGGATCCCAAAAGTTTGGCCACCCCTGGTATATTGTCTTATATTGTTTAAGCCTATGAATAACATACAAATATTTCTCCATTGAAAAATTTTCCTAGAATTACTGCATTATATTATTAACATCATTACAATTATCTGTTAATAGATGATGAATATGCATTTAGCTTACGCAACCTGTTTTAAAGTACATAACTGTAAGGAGTAATAATATGGAGCTTTAAATTTGAAAATTCGGATATCTTGCGTATTTGACTGTAAAAGTCATTAACTACTTTAGTTTGCCACAAGGAGATTAATCACTGGCCCCAATAATTCGGCAACCACGTGAAGAAAGTTTCTAAAATCATTAAACTTAGAAGTTCCATTCATTAGTTATCAATTAAACATTTCTTTCAGTAATTGTCGTGCGTATATTTTGCAGGAGAGAATGCTGAGCAGCAGCTGGGGACGTCGGTAGCCTCCCTCATGAAGCTCTCCTTCGACGAGGACCACAGGCACGCCATGTGCCAACTAGGTAAGTCCTCCCATTTTTCTATGCCACCATTTGGACTTCACATTTCGGAATCCATTCCAAAGCACCAGTCAAACGAACCTGCGTGAGCAAAAACTCTCATTTAAGAGAACAACTAATCAAATCCTCTATTCTAAAATAATACAGCAGATTCTCATTTTTACTAATTCTCATGATTTCACGAGCAGTTGGCTGGTCCCACAAACACATTGGTACTTCCATTTCCTACTGACGAACTAAAATTTTGAAAAAGTCTTTTTTCCCACGAATTCTTTTCATGCACATTTCATTTACATTTATTTTATTTTATGGTTGAGAAACTTGAATCGATATTTTTATTGAAGAATAATAAATTCTTCGAAATATGAGTAATTAACTGTACTGCTGATGCCGAAATATTGGAGTCTTTAAGCTATTCATGCAGAATTTTTTCCATCATATCTATCTTACAACCTCAGAGTATATTCCATAACTTCAAATACAAATATCGTTAGATGCTTTCGCCGCTAGTGATCATGACATGGAATCTCATTTTGTTGTTGTTTTCGTGTTCGTGGACAACACAAAAAAAAATGAATAAAATAGTACGACTCCCAGATCAAATGCTCTCCAAAAGCATCCAAGATAGCGGCTGTCAACTCAGAAGCCTAAGCTGTATAAGGGTTCCTGTAGGGAATCGAAGAGTAGCACCAAGCCGAGCTTAAGAATCCTCCCGGTAACAGATGGACATTCAAAGATGTGCTTTACTGTAAGTTCGACTTCAGGGCAGTTCTTACAAATAGAGTAGATCCTTGTTTTGTTCGGAAGGATTTTCGTGCCTTTCAGTGTCCAGTTCTCAGTCTAGCAATGGTGCTTGTAATACTCCTGGGACAGTCGAAGTCTGTAATAAGTGGCTTCTTGAAGTTTTGTGCAAGAGTCTATGTCCTGCTACAGGGTTGGCCTCTTCCAGTGTGATAGTAGTGCTTGGGTCTAGATTCCTTGCTTCTTTAGCTAAAGTATCCGGGCATTCGTTTTTCTCGATATCCACCTGCATAGTGCAGGATTTTCCTTCAAGATCTAGTCTCTCCAGTAGATTATTAATAACAGAAGTAATGTTAGAATTCCCGTTTTTAATTGCTTTTAATGCAGATTTTGAGTACGTGAAGACTACCAAGCTGTCGGTGGAGATGCTGAGCTACACAGGCGGCTTGGTAGTCTACTAAAATTTTAGGGCATCCATTATCTATACATCAATTATCTCCTGATAAATGGACATTTTAGGGGCAATGCCGAAAATATAATGTCATGTTAACATGCAGGCTTTATTGAAGAAACCCTCGTAACTGAAGAAAGCCAGTTGTCTTGAGAAAAGACTCATCCTTGAACTTGGACCAAGAAACCCACTTTCCATAAATGAGAAATCGATTCATAGAAAGATTAACTCGGACGTTTTCATCTGCGTTATTCATTACAATTTGTGGATCCGCTGTTAACAGATAAAACATCGGAGGAATGAATAATTGCGAGGTTCAGATATTGAATCAGAAAGTGCTTCAGCCGTATCAGAAAGACAGACTGCAAAACAAGTCGAGGATAAGGATTGACTCACAAAAGTGAAGAAAACAATTACAAGATGCTTGCCTGATTTTTCATCAATGAAAGGAAAATAGAAATTGCTAATTAAGACTTTACTTTACATGTTTATTATGCAGTGCATATTAAATCATTTTTCTTTCATATAAAGAGAAAGCTGTTTTCTTAAAAAAATTACTTTTAAAATCTAATATTTTTCTAATTTATTTTTGATTGTGAGAACTATTTTAGCACTCCCTACGAGATTGTAAAAATGAGCGTTTACTGTAGTTAGTCGCTTTACAGTCAAACTTCGACCAAGAATACTTTACAGTGGGATCTAAATACAAGAAAGACAGAGTGTTAACATTTCAGAGCTGTAATCTTGCAACTGAAAGGAAATTCAAATTGTATGCTAACCCTGCGAATATATAGAATCACATGAGACTGTTTCTTTTTGAAAATAATATTTTAAAGAAAGGGATTCCAGTGAGAGTCAATGTCATTGTCTCATGGAGATTCTCTAGTTTCTTTTCTGCCAAAATGTTACGACGTTTAAAAAGATCAATAGCTGGTGGTTAGAGATGTATATGCAGTGAGATCTTATAAATATGGAAGTCAATTTAGAAGTATCTAAATTAAGCTATCATTGGTTGAATGAGTGGCATGATAAACAATTATGGAAATCCACAAATTTAAAAAATACCTACAGCAATGAAACGACTATAAAACCTCGCATTACTTTCCAGAAATAGACTTCTTATACAACGGTTTACAGCCAAATTCTGTTGCTAAACATAAAGAAACCAATGCCAATAGTTCAAAAACGGATGCATGTGAACTAAAATCATTGAATCAAAAATTAGAATCATTCTTCAAAATCGTTGAAAAAAAGAGAAATATCTTTGAAAATTCATGTATAGAGTTATAATCAGCTTGTTAAATTGAAGTATTACCTATACCGTCATGGCACTAGTTCTGTTTCTGTGACCAAACTTTTCACAATGAGATTAAATTTGCAAATTCCAATAATATCTTAAACAATCCCATTTCTGATGATGGTGAATCACAAACAAAATAATAAAATTTATTATACTCGGTATTATAATCGAACTGTATAGTAAAATTTGTATCGAAGTCGTATTCTCTCTTTAACTCATTGCTTAAGATATTCTGCAACTCGATAATGCTGAAATTGTCTGAAATTTCTAAGGTGGATTTTAAGCCCAAGAGTTCTTTTTGTTTTAATTTCTAGACTTCGTTTTCTTTTGTGTTTCTTTTGCAGCTTTTTTCATTCGTGTCTCTTACCCAATAGACATTTGTTAATGTGTATGTGGTGATTTTATTGACTTCTGAATTTTATTGCGAAGAAATTATTTCAATTTTTCTTGTTTGATAAGTAAATAGTTTGTATCCATAGAGATAATTTGAGTAATTAATTTCTTTCTCACACAGACACACAATTCCAATGAATTAATTATAGAATTTTAAATTCTACAAACTGCAGTGAATTAGTTAAGAAAACAAAAGTAAACTTCATAATAAATGTAAATTATAACACAGTAAAAGTTTTTGTTATGAAATAACAGTGATTTTAGTATCATTCTGTTATTGACACATAGTTTAACACGTCTGTTAATCACACAAAATGTAAATTTATTTCTATTTGTGTATAGTGTTTAATGAATGATCAACATAAAAAATCATTTCTTTAAATCAGGAAGAAAATCTGTGCCCTGTATGCACTAATATCTTAAATAAATGTTCTTTAGTAATGATAAAGAAGCTCCTTAATAATGAATTCTGAGTATTTTTAACTGTATGCATGTATCAGAATTAATGGAAAAAATTATGCGAAAAATACTAAAGATTAACACGACGCCCTAATTATATATTTAAAGTAGAATAAATTTGTCCAGCATATTCTATTTGAAACTCAGAAGGATTTTTTGTTCATTAAATGTCAACATTTTCAATATGATAAAGTGCATTTTCAGTATGAGTCACTTAAAAGATGTCAAGAACTAGAATACTTAGTGGTTCCCGAGCTTATTTCTAAACTTATTTATTCACTTATTAATCACAAATCTTCCATTTGTCTTAAAGTACTCTCCACTAACATTTGTCAAATATTTTATTCCATTTTTAATAATCTTTAAATTTATTTATTGCTGTGGTTGAAAGCGCCTTCATCACTTTTCCCTTCAATTCAACAATATCTCCAAAAGGCTTTCCTTGAAAGTTTGGATCTTTTATTTTCAAAGCACAGAAACTTCTCGTGGCATCTTGTTCAGTATACGTGGCATAAATTTAATTGCCACCAAAAGTCTCTGACAAAAATCACCGCTCTGAAATCCAAGTGATTCGCCACAGCTCCACAGTTTCTATAAGAGTCTCTCTACGGACAAATTACAACTGGAAAATTACTCTAACACTCGAAGTTTAATCCAAGCGTTGCTCAGCATTTCAAGAGTTTCTGTTCCGAACAGAAAGCAATTTCATACTGTTGACAAAATTTAGCCATTGACGGTCACACAAAACAGTCAGTGACGGCAGTCAGTCTACTGACTCCGTTCTATTCGTTTGTAACAATAAAAACTGATACTACAAGCTTTTGTCCACAAAAATTACTTTAGTTTCTTTTGGGTACACGCATATATGTGTTTTATGTATTTCTGCACCTTTCTAAAGTGTAAAAATTTAACCGAATATTTCATAATTATACCAACCGTGAATTTTAAAAGAATCTATTTTGTAAATCAATGAAATAACAGGTTTCCATCATTTTGTCTAAAATTACAACACAATGCTATTAGACAAAATGAAACAAGAATTGAAAAGAAGTTCCAAAAAGAATGTGCAAATTTATAGACTCGATAGAACACACCGAATCGGAATATCTCTTAATGGTATCCATATTCAGTATGTCTAACCTTAGAGTGCGTACAGCCTTATCCAAGACAAGAAATATTTAGCCTGTTCCCGTCGCAGATTCATGCCTATTTTTTCTTTTTGTTACAGGTGGTCTTCAAGCGATTGCGGAGCTGTTGCAGATTGACCAGGAAGTTCACGGGTGCACCAATGACCCCTATTGCATCACCATCCGCAGATACGCGGGAATGGTGCTCACCAATTTGACTTTCGGGGACGGGGCCAACAAGGCCCTACTCTGCTCGATGCGGCCCTTCATGGAGGCGTTGGTGGCTCAGCTCTACTCTCCTAGCGAGGACCTCAGGCAGGTGGGTCCTGATAGTTAAACTGACTTACATCTAGCAACTGACTGTATTGTTTCTAATTTCTCAACTACAGTAGAAGTCCATTAGTCCGGCATCCAACATTCCGGAATGCCCGATAGTCCGGCATCGCTCCGGAAAATTGTAAAAATTTTGGTTTTCTCCAAAAGTGTTTCTTTAAAACAAATAAAAATCTCGAGAGCTATTCGGAAGTTTTCGGTGTAGATCGAAATCATCCGGAAGCGCTCGATATTGTTCGGAAACAATTAGCGGCCGACTAGTCTCAGCTGTCACAACAAATTCAGGTGCAGTGCAGCTCCGTTAATCAATCACGAAGCGTCTTCGTCATTTTTTGTGCGTTGTTGTTTTGTGTCCTTTCATATCGTAGTAAACGTAACTTTTGAAATTGTTTATAAAAAAAGTTATTTTCGTTCAAACTGTACAGTGACCATGTTTTCAAAACCTAAGCCTTCAAGTTCAAAAGGAGAGAAACGAAAACACGTAATACTGACTCTCAATCAGAAACTAGAAATCATCAAACGGCTAGAAAAAGGACCATCTGACCTAACCCTACAGACTGATGAGGAAGAAAATCATCAAGACGCTCTGACCAAAGTTTTGGGTGTCGTTAGAAGTGCTGACAATCCCTTGAAAAACCTGCCTTAAGATGAGGCAGAGGAGGGGCTTCTAATAGAAGAGAATGAGCCTGTTGAGCAAGAACTAACCGATGAGGACATTCAACACTGTAGTAAACCCTCACCCTACTCAAAATCTTGAAGAAGGTGACTCAGATGCCGAAACGGAAGAAAAGGAAAAATTCGGCTGGGCAGAAGCTGCAGAATCACGAAATAAGTTTATCTCTTTTGCTGTGGCTAGTATTTAGAAATTATTGATTTCCATATCATTAGAAATAAATTTTATTCTAAACGCCAAAATTCAAGAAAACAAAAAGACATTCGCGACTTTTTTAAATCTAAGTGAAATATGTTTTACAGTACGAGTACATACATTATATGAAATGTAAAATAAACTTTGTTGTATGTATTTGCGGACTGTATTTGTAGTTTAATTATTAAACTAATTGTTCTTATAATTACCAACCGATAGACCGGAATTTTCGGTAGTCCGGCACCGAACCGGTCCCGAACGTGCCGGATTATCGGACTCCTACTGTATATGAAAAAAATCTTTTTAACGGGTGAAGCGGGGGACAAACAAGCCAAATTTCTGCTCCAAAACGGACTTTATCTTATGACGAGTTTCTACTTAAGTGTCAGCTATTTGCTATTCTGCTACGTGACGAGTTCCGATTCGTTCCGAATTTGAGTGGAGTTTTAGAAACTCTTGAATATTATAGAATAATTTTCATTTCTAAACTTTAGTAATTTATTTTATATTTATGTTTTAAAATTTCTTTTAGAATTCTATTAGATTAACCCGAAATTATGTTAAATTGCGAAACGTTCATATTTTGAATTCGGGTTGTGGAAAGTTGTATAACAGTTTTTTACGAAATTATTTATCATGACAAATTTTTATCAAAGAATTTGCTTATTGAAATTTATAATCTAATGACATTAACATGCAGTTTGATCTTGCATGATAACTAGATTGCATGATTTTTTGTGTTATACCGTGGCCAATGGACACACGAGACGTCCTAAGCTTTTCTTGACGTCACAGCTCAAATGATCTCGTTTGATGCAATGATAGTTTATTTATAACTGATTTTAATTTAGAATTATCATTCAGTATTGCTATTTATATCATTTACGTGTTTGGAATTCATATTCAAAATATAAGTCCATAATATAATAACTGCATTATATTACAAATTACGGATAAAGTAGGTTTTTTTTAAGGGGGGAGGATGTGGTTATCCTAATTGTTGCTTCACATCGCTGATATCTTAAGAGGATTGCTGAACCACTGGAGCTCAGACATTTATTTATTTATATTTTTCATGACAATATAATAATGACTAGTAAATGCCATCTTTCAATATTTGGTAGGATATCCTTTATACTAAACTTCTGACACAGAATTTCCTTCACATGTCTTTCCCCATATTCTTAAATCATTTCCTATTTTTGAATTACAACTCTCGTGTTGCGCTTCTGCTTTCATGTCTATCTATGTATGAAATATGCTTGTCAATTTTCCGGGATTCGTTTTTTTTAAAATATTAGTGAGCCTAGCCCACTGTCTGTGCAACCATACCAATGACCTCTTGGACAGTCATTTACCTGGTAGGTACTTTACATTACCTTAGGTTGTTAAATTGCCCACTACAAAGTGTCAAAGTGGCAGTTATATAACACGGAATTCATGGCTGCTGGAGGTATGGCCCTACCCTAGGCCATGGTAAGCTGAATATCTATGCTCTCTGATATTTTGCAATTTTCCATTTCCTTTTACTATAAATATGCATGAATAAAAATACATGTGTGGTTCAGCACTAGTCAGAGTGAAGAAGAATCATGGGAAAGGTTTTTGCTGTGGATTCTGAAGGTATCAAGCATGATGTTATTGGAGCACTACTATTCAGTCATTTGAAGTCACTATTAGGGAAAACGAAAATAAAAATCTATCTGTTGTAGTTAATCGGTGTTTTTATTAAATATTTGATTTAAAATATATTTGTATTCGAAGATATCTACAAAGACAGGTAGTAACAAGTTTTAGAATTTTCTTCAGAATTTGTTTCCATTCCAGAAAGTTTATTTTTAGGTCAAGGAAAGTGTTTTGTCATCCGGTGTGTCACTCACTGTAATGATGCTGTCCAATTGGCAACCCACAACTTCCTGCTTCCAACAGCTTGCTTTCCATTAAACGATCATCTCGCTATTTATTTTGTGGAAGTCTTTTTCATTCTTCTTTAATGTCAGGAAAAGAAACATCATCGAGAGAAAGGTCGTTTCATACTGATTGCTGCAATTTCACTTGTGCTCAGATATCAGGCCCGCCGGATCTTATCCTTTTTTTAAAGATAAAAAAAATCACTTTTTTAAAGATTAAAGTTTTTGGATTTATCTGCAAATCTACTGTTACCTTTTGCAGTACTCCTTGATTTTCATCGTTTCCTGATATCAAGTCAGAACTAAGCACATGCCGTGTGTGATTTCCAGATTTTCGTAATTATGACACTAAAAGTTTTTTTTATGAGTTCTACAATATGCGTTGACCTTCGAATGCATTTCTTTATTGTTTTTCATCTTGCACTTTTCTATATTTTTCTCCCCATTTGTTTTTATTTCGATTCACTTACAATTTCGAGATAATGCATCTTTCTTCTTGAAAAACAAAAACGCACATTTCACGATACAGTAAAAATAGTCAATACAGTGTTTCGTAGATAGAAAGCAATTCACTGAATGCCAGTTGAAAGTTTTTGTGGTTGTTCCTCGCTTGGTAACTTATGATTATTTGCTATATTTCACGAGAGCCATGAAATTCAAAACATGGCTTAGAAGTGTCAACCACAATTAGATAAGATAGATATGCTGTCCCGGTGGCTGCTTTGGGTTTTTCTTCCCTTTCGATATGACTCATTATCTGTGAAAGCCATCATCAGGCTTTGGTGTTGAAACATTCCAACGTGTTGAGGAACACCGTCATTTCGTCACGTTCCTTTCAGAGTGCGGGTTCAATTACAGTTATGGCTGAACAATGGGAGATGGATATTGTGTGTTCTGAATGCATGTCCGGGAAGTCAATTTAGATGCCGCCAAAACATCTGCGCTCGAGATGAGAGACCGCAAACTATTATTCATTGGTTGAACTTAAAGACGGACCCTTCTTTATTCAGTTGGAAGGACCATTATGAGCTACACAGAAATAGAACACCAGGAAAAATATCAAATCATGTACATTTTCGTTTCCTTTGAGCCAAGTTCTAATTATGAAAGCATCGATGATTTTCATTTGAGAGTTGTCGCAAATTAAATAAAAAATTAGCTGTTAAAAATGTTCACAGTTCAGCAATAATTTTGTTAGATAGGTCAATTAATTACTTATTAAAAGAAAGGGCAAACGGACTTTCTCTTGATTGTGTCCATAGTTCAGGACTGAGTTGTTATGGTAAAATGAAGTATTTGATTCACACGAATAAAACTCAGTTCAACTTTCAGAGAACGTAGAATACCACTTAAAACTGTAGAAAGTAGCTGAAGATCTCTCAAACAAGCAGTAATCATACAAATTAATGTAATTAATTTTTTTTCGCCTACATTTTTGAAATTTTCGCAATTGAAGAAATCCATGTTTTTAGGGTCCTATACACGTTGAGCAACATTTACCTTGTTTTTTCAGGATCTTATCCGCGAGTGGGGGAAGAGAAGATCACAAGTGTCGGCAAATTTACCGAGAATTCATCATAATTTTTTTTAATCGTATCAAGACGTATACTTTAAAGAAAATTCATAAAGAATTTAAACTAATGTTCAATTCTTTCTTTATGACAAATAATTCAAGAAAAGGATGTAACTTATGAAACTTTATGATAATTCAACTGAAAATTCCTGTAGCGGATTGTTCTTTGAATGTTTTTGATCAACGCAATTCAAAATTTTACTTTATTTTAAAAATTAAAAAAAATCAAGTTACGTATAATATATATTTTTGTAATTCTTAATGTTATATGAAATCGATTCACATTTCTCTTTTTTGTAAGTGAATATGTTTTTCATGTATCTCAATTATGTTATTTTATCCAAACTGTTTCTCCAGTGTGTCGTTTCTACAGTTTTCGTCGAAGTAATCTTGCACAATTTCAACTTCGCGAATATTTGTTACTGTCGTACCGTTAAATGACCATTTTCTTATACGTCAGATGTCATATTAATGGAACTATCAAACGAGGAGCATTCACTTACATGCAGCGATTTTATGAAAGGAGTCCCTGCCTAATACCTCTTAACCCTTTAAGCGCTCAATTATTTTACCAGAAATGCTTCCAAAAAAGGCATATTTTTTATTGCATATAATTAAGTACCATACTTGATAGAATAAGAATATTAAGAATTTTTTTTTTATTTTTTTTCACTTTAAATGGTTTTTTTTACAACATTTTTTATTTTACAAATTTGGACACAAAAACCCCTAAATGTTTGCTTTTTTCAAGTACATTCTACAGGCAATATAGAATGGCATATTTATTTGTCTCTTCCACAATTTTACTCATGAGTGAAAAATCAATGAATGTTTCATAAAATTGTAGAGCATCAGAAGTGTCATCAAATTGTACATGCACAGAGGGAATACCAGAAAATTTAAATCGACGACACGGAACAGGTGGATTTTTCACATCATCCTCGGTAAAAATTCTTGCGGAACTCAAATCTTCCTCAGAGCTGAGCTCACTGCACGAGTCATCTGTGGAATAATCCAAATAATTAGAAGAAATATCTATATCAGAATGTAGTTCATCGTCCAACAAGAAACTATTTTCGTCGTTTATTCCATCCATAATTTCCATAAGATTCACAAGCGCGGCACACAGTAGAAACAAAATTTCCTAGAAAAGTTCCCGCTACATAGAAAAACCCGGATGAAAAGCATTTCATTTACATGAACAAGCCATGCCATCTGTTGAAAAATAATAATACTAAATAGTCTCTTACAATAATGAAAAATGCGGGCAAACCAGTTGAGGAAAGGAGAAAATATCGATGCCCGTACGGCGTACGGGCAAACCGCTTAAGGGGTTAAGCAACAGAAAGAAACATATTACACAAAATACAACTCCAAATATGTAATATTTCAAATAAATTAATAATATATATGTGTGTGTCTATATAGCGTAACTATTTTATCATACACACTGACAACAAGTATTTAGTTGTCAATGAATGGCAACAACACAATAAAAAACAATCACTTGATCTTCAGCTGTTTGTTGAAGCCATCGTTGTTTTTATTCTTAGAATTCCATATATATGTGTATTTACCTATGCATTTTTCTGCAGCTTGATACACACACAAAAACAAATATATATATATATATATATATATATATATATATATAT
>JAPDSC010091274.1:110888-122062 GCA_026290005.1 Latrodectus geometricus | reverse complement strand
GCGTGATGGACCATAAAATCGGAATAAATTTTTAATGCGAAGAGGCATAAGAAAATGCGTTTTCTACAAAACAAAAGAAGATGAGAAATACTGTCACTAACAAAACGATAAAAGAGCACATGTTTACATTTTGTCACATCTGGATACTAATAAACATACAAATATATTTATATGAATGATAATTATCAAAGAATGCATACAAAATTGGTAATTCACCTAGAGAAAAAGAAAGTAGAATCCTAAAACTGGAATTACGTTGTCCACTCTACCTGGATAAATTTTTATCATTCTTTAAAAACGCCTTATAATATTCAAGTCCACAAAGTTCATTTTAAATTTGTTTCAGTTTTTCATTTTCTCCTCTCACAATGAAAAAAGTTTCAATTTAGCATAAATAAAGCAAGCAAATTTTTTCAAGAAAAGTCCATCACATTTTAAGCTCCAATGATTTGTGGTCTATAAATACACTACTGGCCACCGTAAATGCAATACCCTGAAGGAAGCACGTAAATTACATGAAATTTGCAACATACATTAGCGGAAGGGAGGTATGCAAATGATTAGAATTTCATCGCTTACGCACATCACAAGCGTCTGTGGCACCACTTCAAAGCCCAATTTAAGGATTTTGACAATTTCAAGTTCGGCAATTGTTTTTCTTGTAATTTTTTCAAAAAATAGATTATGTTTCATCGAAAAAAGCGATCATTTTTTGATCAAGTATCCGAGTTCGACAGAGGAAGGATAGTGGCCTACCGAGATTGTGGATTATCTTTCCGGAAAATCGGTAATCGTGTTGGACGAAACAAAAAAAAAAAATACTGTAATGCGGATATGTGATCGTTGGATGCAAGAGGATAAAACAGTCAGAGATGTTTTTCGAACATATCTGACAGTCGTATGTCAGCATCCACTTCATTGCACCACTTCACTTGATGACAGACAAATTGTGCACATGGCACTGACGGATCACTCAGCCACATCACGAACTATAGCACAGTACATTCAGTCTGTAACGCACCATCCAGTGTCTGCGCGTACCATTCGACACCTTTTACAGCAGAGTATTCTATCCGCAAGACGTCCATTGCTTCGTCTGCCCTTAACGCAGAACCATAGACGTCTTCGCCGCGAATGGGGCGATGAAAGAAGAATGTGAACACCAGAATGGAATCTTTACTGATGGATTACGCTTCTGTCTGAAACACCACAATGGTCGCATTCGAGTCTGGGGACTCCTAGAGAGAGGATGCTGAACAGCTGCATTATGCACCGCCACACTAGTCGTGCACCGGGTATTATGGTATGAAGCAGTATTGGATGTCACTCTCGCACTCTTCTAGTACGCCTGACAAGTAAACAGCCAATGCTGCATCTCCGAGGTGTTGGAGCCAATTGTCCTTCCTTACCTTTAGGGCTTGCCCTGAAGATATATCTCATATTTATACAGGATAATGCGCGACCACACATGGTAAGCATTGTTCAAAAGATTTTCTCAATTGACAGATTGAATTGCTTTCCTGGCCGGCTAGTTCTACGGATCTTTCGCCAATAGAAAACATGTGGACTAAGGTTGTTCAATGATTGACCCAACTACAACACTAGATCGTTTTTGGCAATTTGTGGAAGCTGTTTAGTCTGCTGTTCTCCAAGAACACATTCAAAGTCTCTTTAAATTAATACTGAGGCGTATGGCAGAGGTCTCCAACAATGGCCACTATTCTGGCTTCTGATTTTGGCAGGAACCATACTTAATAGAAATATATAAATTTAATTACTTGATATTTGGTCCACATGTTCTTTACAAACTAAATTTTGTTTTGATATCTCTTGTCTTCCTTGGTGTTGCAATTTGGGTGGACAGCAGTGTACACTGGAATTAGAAAATGACAGTCGAAAATATTGCATACACATTGTTTGAAATTTTACTCCTTAATTAATTGTTACTTTTGGATTGCTGCAACCGAGCTAAGCTTATTCATTTCCTGTGTTCCTTTGACCATTTCTAAAATTAATTTTCTCTTTTAGATAATATAAATTTAAAGAAAAAGTAATTATAATATTGGTTTATTTCTATGCAAAATAATATACTTCTCTGAGAATTAAAAGGGGATGAACTTGTGGATAAATTTTCCATGTTTTGTCTTTGAGCTCTTCGACTTGACTCTCACATCGAATGATTTAACACATCCAAAGACTTAATTTTAAGTATTTGAAAACTAATCTGATAAAGCCCGAAAGAACATTTCATTGACTATTGTCCCAATTCACGTGGCGCAAGGGATGAAAGCCGGAAAATTCCCAATAATCCACTCATAAGAGTGGAGCGCCTATAAAGGCGAGTTCGTAGAAATTGCAAAATACGTCTCACCTACTCCAGAAACTGCTAAGGCCACATCTATCATTCTAAAAGTACGTCAAGCCCTGTACGTTATTTTTTCAGTGGTTAAAAATCTATTTTGAGCCGTAAATTACGGTCGGAAGAATCTGGATGTACAATAGATTAACTGACCGATCAGCAGCATTTGTGAGTTTTAAATGGAAAATAATCACTTTCTAAATCATTCTATTGTTCTAAGCATAAGGATTGCAAATAGTAGCAATTTGATAGATATTCACAATAAAAATCACTTTAAATGCATGAAAGTTTTGCATATCGATTACTAATATTGTACTGTGCGGGACAATCATGCATTATTTTTCATATTTCTAACACCAGTTCTAAAAATTTTATTACAAATGTCGAAAATAGGAATAATTCCTTAAAAAAAACACGAATCTACGCTAAATTCTAATATGTTGTTCAATAATCGGAGATGAAGAAAATTCCAAACTTCAAAATTGTGGTGTGCATATATACAAACATATAATCAGCGATGAGCATAAAATTATGTAAGAATGAGGCTCCTATCTGTGATAACAAACATAGCATTGGTAAGAATGACTTTTACTGAAAGAACTATTGAGTGGCAAGACACAATCAGAAGTGACTTCTATGGTTCAACTTCGAATCATCGATTCGACTCAGCCCAGGACAAGGTCCAATGACTGATATTTGTCATTAGTACACAAAACCATGGAATTTTCCCCTCCTCAAGCACTGGTAAATTGACGGCAGCAACAGTGTTTCGCGAAGGTGTGTGAGGCTGACGTCAGTCAATAGAAGGAAACGTCAGAGGTTAGTATGCTTACTAAAAGACTGATCAAGGTTCTCTCCACGGACAAGACCTAATTAAGATTCCCAAGTTATTGTAAATTTCCTTAGAATGGAACATGTAAACAAAAATTCCTCGTCAGTAAAAGAGTTTCTTATGGATCAGCAAGTGTGTATGTTTGGATGAATACTCACTCCTCCTTTGTTCTATTTTTTTTCTGTAAATTTACCATTGACTAAACGTATATTTTGTTGAAAGAGACGTTTCAGATGAGATTTTGGTCATGGAACGTCAATAATTTGGATACCATTGTCTAACTTTGCTTATTTTGCCAGTTACCCTCACCTTTTATTTCTTTCGCTACCCTTATGGGCCTTGAGCTACTTGAACCATTTCAGTCGTATTTATCTTAGATTTTATGTATCTTAGATGAGTATCTTAGATGAGTATCTTGGATTTCATGCGTTAATGGGAATTTATAATTTGGGTTATTTATTGCTTGTATTGTGGAATTACTATCGCTTCAGATGCTGAAACTGTTTAGGTTATGAATGACTGTAAGGAGTAATTCCAATGGAATGGCTGCTTGTGCATGGAAAACTAAATTATTGTTGTATAGATTTCCTGAAGTGTAGCAAATAAAGTGAATGCTGCAACTACGTGATTGCCTATTTGTATCCTTCAGTGGACAAAATGAGAGTAATTTATTGGAGAGGTACAAATGATTTTGCCTATGAGAACGATGTCAGTGTCACATTTCCTTGAGGAATGGCTCTTGTACATGCGATTTTTGCTACAGGATGACACGTGAGATTATACTGGACTCTTATCGTGAATATTCATTTTCAGCAGCCCATCGAGTGGCTAGCTCGATCACTGAATCTGAATTCTATCAAAGATATTTCGGTTATTTAAAGAAGCCGCATCCTTCTTCAAAGACTCTAGCCACGTTTACAATTGTGATTTACATTCAATTCGCTTTGTCTTAACCACATTATTTATAACGTCCCTCATCATTTTAAATTTTACTGTTTCTAGGTACGATCTTAGTATTTTGCATAAACCAAAATGATATCTGATTATTTTTTAAATTTTATGCCTGTTAATTTCTATAACACCAGTGTTTCAGTTAAGTTATTTTTAATTATAAATAGAGACTCAAACTAATTAAAGTTTAAAGAGTTTTGAGAATTCTTATTAAAATGTCAAAAACAATGTTGCAATATTGATTTCATTTTTTACATTCCTGTTTACTAAAATGTTCTTTTAAATTTTAACTTCTCATTTGCAAAGTATTAGAAAAAACAGGGTGCCCAAAATTACTTTTCTTTCTTATTTCAGGTCACCGCCAGCGTCCTGAGAAACTTATCTTGGCGTGCTGATCCGGCGAGCAAGAGGATGCTGCGAAGTATTGGTGCCGTCACAATGCTGATCAAAGCAGCCATGGAAGCCGAGAAAGAGCCAACCTTGAAGAGCATCCTATCAGCGCTGTGGAACTTGTCTGCTCATTGCAGCAGCAACAAAGCGGACATCTGCCAAGTGGATGGTGCGCTTGCCTTCTTGGTCGGCACCTTGACCTACAAGAGCAAGTCGAAAACGCTTGCTATCGTGGAGAACGGAGGGGGCATCTTGCGCAACGTTTCCAGCCACATAGCCATCCAAAACGATTACCGAGTGATTCTCCGTAAATACAACTGCCTTCAGATACTGCTGCAACACTTGAAATCGCCCAGTCTGACAGTGGTGAGTAACGCGTGTGGCACACTCTGGAACCTTTCGGCGAGAAACGCTGTCGACCAGAGGGCACTGTGGGAGATGGGTGCTGTTGGAATGCTGAAAAAGCTCATTAATTCGAAGCATAAAATGATATCGATGGGTAGCTCTGCTGCCTTGAAAAACCTTCTTTCAGCCAAGCCTCCTGGGGTTGGTGTAGAACTCTGCGTGTTCGGAGAAAATTACAAAAGTTGCGACGATACACCTTCTTTAATGGTCCGGAAGCAAAAAGCACTCAATACTGAAATCGATCAGAATCTAACGGAAACATACGAAATCACTGATAGTCCTAAAACTAGTCCCGTCAAGATAGTTAATAACGATAAACAAAATAGATCTAGAAGACACATATCGCCATCAGCTCGTTACATGACTAATCAAAAAATTCCAAATCAACTCAGTTTACCTAATCAAACTCATAATACAGATAATATGCAGAGCTCTATTGTGGTTGAAGAAAAACATAATGGAGCTTTCCAGGTGACAAAGAATGCGAAACAGGCAATGAGTTATAGACAAAGTCAGATGAAGTTTCAGCAAGAAACAAAGGAAAACTCTGAAATCAATTATCAATCAGTAGATAGAAAATCAGTAGAAAGTGGCTACGAATCGTCTCGAATAGGTTCTGCACCTGCAAAAAGTAATAGGCATTCCTTCTCATCTGTAAAACAGGATCGATCACGACCAGACACTAGAAACGCAAGTGTACCTTGTAACTACAGAAATGAAAATCAAACACCAGAGCGAAACTTTCAAGCTACAAACAATTCAAAAATTAACTTACATGAAAAATTGGGTTCTTTCAAAGAACTTGGTCATCAGCCACAGCAGAAACCCACTCTCGAAAGCAAAATACCTCTTCCTAAAAGTTTCAACACAGAACGAAGTCAAAGCTCCTCTCCAGTGCCTCAGAGGAGAATTCCTACTCAAAAGCCACTAAACACTTCTTCAGTTGCCTCCAATGCCAAAGTTGTTGACATCACCATCACCCATCCCAAGTACGCATGGAATTCCAACCCTGAAAAGCAAGACGATGATACAGAGAAGTCAGAAAACCAAGCCAAGGGCTTTGGAAAGGGGGAACATTGTACTAGAGAAAGCACTCTAGCTGCTGAAAATGCCGATTATTATGCTTTGCAACCACCAGAGACAGGGGATGGTTACAATCGGGAAGATAAAGAGAAAACGTGCCATTTAGAGAGTGCTGCTCCAAATCTTTCTTCAGTAGACGACTCGGAAGGTATTGCGAATAGTGGAACGCGATGTACTCTGAATATCAAAACCAATACGAATGTGAAAATGATTCGACAGCATCCTCTGCTTGCGAATGTCTCAGCCTACCGAGGTGAAGATGACAGGGGTCGTCTTTTTGAGCCGAGGTTTAGTTCCAGACAAAGCCATTTTGGAGAAATTGAAGAAGGTAAGGCTTGTCTTAATATCTTATTCATTTATTTGTGTTAACAACAGCTTCAAATCATGATTTTTCTCTTCAGGAAAAACAGTGGATTTCTCCGTGCAAAGTGATTACGATATCGAAGAAACATTATCGATGATGTCCAGAAGCAGTTCTATGGCCTCAATAAGTAGCTTTGATCAACAGTCTTTCCATGAAGATGAGAGCTTTGCATCCGATATAAGGTGAGAAATCAATTTTCTAAAACATTTGCATTAAATCGGGAAACAACACTCATGTCCATAAGTTAAGTATGATGCCAGAACCGCCATTGAAGGTGCAGAAACAAAACAAACGTTATTTATTTATGAAGCCTGTATATTAAACAAATGAGAAAGAACAAAAGAATGGTATACATATGAAAGTAGACATAAAAACCACAAATATAGCTTCCTTCACCACTTACACCACATGCCTCGCATGCAACTAAACAGTATGTCATTGGCATGATGGTTAATAATCGTATTCTCGCATACATCTCAAATACAGTCCGTACAATGCCAAGGCAATATGAGGATTGCATTATCGATTAGCATTTAGGGTAGAGAATTGCTATCAACAAACAGTGTTCTTTAAAGATAAAGCACAGATGTAGGGAGGTTGTTGTCGGTTTGAAATCGCCAAGCAAGCATGTCCCACATATGCTCTATAAGATTCAAATCGGGTGAGAATGCTAGTCATTCCATAATGGCAAAATCCTCTGATTGAAGGCATGCGTTGACACTGTTCGATCGGTGAGGATGGTGTTATAAACATATATAAATTAAGGATAATAAAGAAATGCATGGAAATCGAACACGAAAAAAAAATTCCACGTGTAAAAATATCACACTCATAATCAAGTATTTTTTGCCAATTTTGGAAATGGCACCTGATGATGCCAAGTGTACACAATAACGACAACATATGAGAGAGTAATACAAGGACCTGTGGCAAAGTAGGAAACGTGTTCGCAACCACGAGTGTGCTCACTGCCACGAGCGCATAGGGATGACACAAAAAATGCATGTGGATGATATTTTATGTGGCATAATTATCTGCCGCATGGAATGCGGGCGTACGTAAAAGACAATAACCAAGGAACTAGGAATCGCTCTAATTTTTCAGCGTGGCCACTTTCGCAGAAGATAACGCATTGCATGCATGAGTTTGTCGTTAACAAAGACAAACGTATCATGGGAGTAGGAATTTGTAGAACTTTCCGTTTTTTGGCATCTTTCAATTCTGACAAATTCCAGGAATTTTATGTGTACACTTTAGATTTCAAATGACTTCGGAACCAGAAATTCATTGGAGTGAGGTCAGGGAAACGAGGTGGCCACGAAATTGCAAATATATGAGAAATACTATCACCAAAGTTTTATTGCAGCACTTATCAAACGTTTCAGGCAACGTGTGGAGGAGTACCATCCTGCATTCATACAAAGTCCTTAATTACATTTCAGCTACAATTCTGGAATTATTCTCCAACCTTACTTTATACAGAGTACCTGTGATGGAACCCGTTTGCATACCACTAGATTTCACTTCCTCAATAAAGTAAGGACTAAGAATGAATGTCCCCGTGACTCCTCACCACACGGCCACATATCTGTCGTATAAAGGCACTGGTGACACACCGTGAAAATTTACTTCCTCCCAATGAACGCATTTCATGGATTTTACATTCCCAAATCAGAGTGAAATGTGCCTCATTCGTCCATAATATCCGCAGCAGCCACCTGCTATCTTCTTAAAATTTGCAGAGTCAACACACTGTTGGTTGTATCCAGGAGCCAATGCCTGGACGCGCTAGAATCGATATGGAAACATCAGCAGAACAGAGAGCTGAATTTAGAGAACTGTGGTTTTCTGTACATCCAAATTGCTGGAAACACTTGTTGTTGTATGCAATGACTTGTAGTAATCGCATTATGCAATTCTGCAACAACTTCAACAGGAACATGGGGTCTTTTAGATTGCTGTACATCACAAGAGCATCCCGTTACTTCAAATTTCTGTACCAAATTACGTAGATTTTTATGGAACAAGGGTCTCGTTTTAACTTATGATTTCGACGATAAACTTGCATTGCTTCGGCAGCATTTTCTCCACTCAGGTAAAACAGCTTCATCAATTCACCTCGTTGTTTCCTTTTTCGCACGTAATAAGACGGATTTGCACGGACATGAAGAAACAATCTTCCCACACTGCTTATATTACAAGCAGTGCTTTGCAAGAGTATTATGTGATTGGTGCTGCTACCTTTCCCATTGATCATGGAAAATGTATCAATACATATTCTCGTTTATTGTGATTGGTTCTTTACATGCGAGCGCGATGTTCTTCCTTGCAAATGTTCTACGCCGCCAATTTACGTCATATGTGTCTCGTTCCAATGCCATATTAGGTTTTTTTCATGGTCTAATCGATTTGCGCACGAAAAAAGCGGATGTTGCCATTCCAAAATTTTGTTACTTTAACCATAATTGTGAGAGATTTATTGTTTTAAATCAGCATAATCTGGACCCCATACATTCAAATAACTGTATTTAAACTTTCATTTCGATTCGTTAAATGGTTCACCGCTAGGAACTCATATATAAGGGAAGTTTCTTTTAGCCATATGGAATGGCTAGCTTTCTCACCGAACATGAATTTGAAAGTGTCATATGTGGGACATGCTTGGGTGATGAATCGCAGCCCATCAACCATCTCCTATATTCCTACCGGACCTATGGGTAGAATTGCTCTTCGAGTGGAGTTCTCTGCCACAAAAGCTGCTTGATCATATGATCATCAGTAAGCATCATCATTGTTCGAACTACATTTCCTTGTACGGAAGACTTACTATGTACTAACTCTCATACCAACAACGTAAGTTGTATGGGCGATATGTGATGTAAATGCTGAAGGGAGCACTTACACCACGATGATCGTGATTTGTATGACTGATATCATACATACACCATCCTTTTTGTTCTTACATTTGTTTAATATATGGACTTTATGAGTTGCTAACTTCGGTATTATTTTTTATTTATGGTCATATTTGTATCATTCTTATGTGTTTTGTCCCACTTAAGATATGATAATGATAAAGAACTTTTAATTGCTGTGTCATATGTACAGGTGCATATTTCATTTGTAAATATTTATTTTTTTTAATTTTAGGAATATTTCTAAGCATTTTTTTTTGGCAAGGAAAAAATTAAGAGTACAGAAATACAAAGACCATTCATATACTCCTTTATTAATTGGCGTTTTGTCATTCTATTTTAAGCAGAAAATATTTGCATGAAAATATAACAAACATGCTTTTATGAAAATTGGGCACAAGAAATCAGTAGAAAATCGTTTTACTGAGATAATTTTTTTTCGTTGTAGAAATGTTTTGATTTGAGAAAAAAGTTGTTGAATACATTGATTTGAAAATCCACAATCTTTATAAAAAATGAATTTATAATTCGTATTTTATACTGACTGAATTTAATATAAATCTGGAATTACTTTTAAAATAACAATTGAATTCCAAATTTTAGGCGTGATTTGTTCATGATTTGAGCAAAAAGGCTGTCTAACTTTTAGTTGCTCAATATAGAACATATTCTAATTTTATAAACATCGATAGTCGAACTATTTTAAAGAGTCACTCATCGCGTTTTTAGTATCAATTCCTTTTTGAGGTGAAAATATGTGGACTTGAACATAACATAATATAATAGTTAAATGAGTATGATGAATGCTATGATATTAAAGAAAGAATAATTTATAAAGATTATTTTGAAAAATACCCTTAAAAGAAAATTTTCACTTTTCAGAAATGTGTACACCAAAGTTTTAACCTATTTCAATGCAAGAAACATCCCTACGAAGATAAAAAATACATGTGAGTCACCCACACACACACACATCCTCAAAACGAATTTCTGGGCCTTTCTTAAGAGGGTGTCTGAGCAATATTGTGGAAAATCATCAAAATAATTATATATCCATGATAATAAAATTTAATGATTAAGGATTAAAAATGATTTAACCGTAATTTGGGATAGCAAAATTTTATAACCAATGAAAATAAGACATATTGTTTTCAAATGATATAGAATTCCTATTGCAAAGTCGAACATTTGTAATCTTTGACTAGGATGAGGTTACCAATGAAATTTTGGGATTTTTCCTTTTTCAAAAAGAGTAGTAACTATGTCTCAGATAGTAAATAGAAGTGTTGCAAACCGGGATCTATACCCAACATACTGAATCACATATAGATCTCTTTTCTACAATATCACTAAAATACAGCATAGAATCAATCCATGCTGTAAATTCCATAAATTTTGTTGTTTCAACACCAAACACGGTCTTTTCAAATCTTGGTGTGTGAGGTTTTATATTAAAATTCGTTAAAAGAAAGAAGCCACGAACTGTTGTTCACATTGTAAGTTTCAAAACTCATTTGTATGCTTTGAACAATTATTATGCAATGGAAATGAAGCTATGCGTTATTTCCCGATGTAACTTATATTACAATTAAACCTTAGTATGTTAATCTCCAAAAAAATGTGTTGAATGATAATGATTTACTGTATCAGTTGCTTGGAACATGCACCCCTTAGAAATATGGGAATTAACTACTCGGTTACTTTTAAGCAACTTCCTAACTGTCATTTCAAAGAATACGTTTCACCATTAAAGTATCTCCCTGTATGCGGAACACCAGACTTTTGCCCTGAATATAGTTTGCGTGCCTTCATTCGAAACTATATATATATATATATATATATATATATATATATATATATATATATATATATAGT
>JAPDSC010091274.1:98596-110788 GCA_026290005.1 Latrodectus geometricus | reverse complement strand
GTGCCTTCATTCGAAACTATATATATATATATATATATATATATACAGAGAGAGAGAGCTTGATCTGAGAAACATAACAATTTACTTAGCCAACAGTAAGTATTCTTGTCTGGCATGATACAAATAATACGTGAGTTTACCATGTTGTCGCTGATCTTCATGTGTGAGTAAGTTTTTCACTCCCTTTCTAGATTAAGAAGCTACCACAAAAAAAAACATAAAATTATGAATCAGAAAGTATTCGATACCTGTCATACTGAGATTACTGATGTCGCACCTTTCATGGGATCCTTTGCTGTGGAAAAGAAGTCGATTTGTTCTTTTGATCAAAGTAATGTTTTAAATGATTTAAAATTTGCTACAAATATTTCAAAATTTTATATGAAAATGTCCGCTGGAGTAAGTCCAAAAGCATATAAAAGTATAGAGAAAAATGGTACTTGCCAAAGACTCGGCCTGATGAATCTCTTACGGCCGTATTCACCAACCAGAGTTAAACGAGGTTTCAGGGTAAAGGGCGAGTTAAGTCATGAAACGTTATTCACCACGAAAAAAACAGCGATTAACTCGCCTATATAGATCCCTCGAATAACCCTACGATTTCGGAGTGTTAACGCCGAGTCAACAAACAATGGCGGACTTAAGCGATATGTCTGTTGACATTGATGTGCAAGATTGCTAGTCAATCAGAAGCCGTTTAACATGTCGTGTTAGGTTAACTCCAAAGTTGTTTAACAGGGAATTGCCACGCTTCGTGAATAAGAATTGGCGAGTCCTGCTAGAGTTGAGTTATATTTGAGATAGGCTACACTAAAATAACCCGTGTTTGGAGAATACGGTCGTTAAAGATGGTCATATATTTAAAACTCTCATGATTGTTATATTGCAATTTCTGATTATAACCATTCTTATTTTTCATTAATTAAACTTTATATAGTCATTATATTTGATATCGAAACTCTTTTGAATAATAAACATTGGATTGGATGGATTGCAAAAATGTAAACAAACAAATCGTCGCAAAATTTACCCAAGATGCCCATCAAACTGCAGCCAATCAGAATCTTTCTTACATATACTGCCGGGGTAACACTAGAGTAGCTTAACTAGCTCTTTACCTTAGTTTGTGAATAAAAATACGCGAGTCAAGCGAGAGTTTAGTTAACTCCGAGTTACGCAACTCTCGAGTTATCCCATGTTTGGTGAATACGGCCGTTAGAGTAAACATTCTCTATTGTCATCTCTATTGCTTGTTGTTCAGAATTATATTTTATTCTAGCTCTCCTTATTATTACTTATCCCTGATTTAACCTTGCCCTTGTGCTAAAGGAACTCTTTCTTTTGTAGCCACAGAACCAGCGGCATCGAGTCTCCAAGTGAATTGTCTGATTCACCATGTGAGACGGCGCCCTCCAGTCCCGTGAAGCAGTCCGCCTTACGCAGTGGCTCGTCTGACGAGGTTCAGATAGCGTCCTCTGTCGTCCCGATGGACAAACCTTTGCAGGAACACGAATCGGATCCCTTGAATGTCAGTTCCCAACCGCAAAACGAAAGTCAGGTAATGCTTCAAATTGTTTAATATCTACTCACTTCGAAATAAGATTCAAGTATTTGCAAAACTGCTTATTCAAGTGCTTATGAACTTAATTTACAAAGATGCTTCTTAATATTAAACTAGAGAATAAAAACTAATATGCTCAAATTCTTTATTACAATTAATATATTTCATGATTAGGAAGACATTAATGATATGCTTAGTAATTTAAAGATTCCCTGCGCATATCATTCATATGATATAACTTAGTATCTGAATTATTAATTTGTTTGGCAACCATAGGAATGCTTTTTAAACTAATGATAAACTTTAAATGCAACTTTATGAATGTTCTGCTTGCTAAACGTGGTGTGAAAGCCATTCTGTTTGCAAAAATGATATTTACCACACCTGTAAATTATTTATTTTTTTATTGAAGAAGGGAGTTTATTCTCGATTGAGAAAAGACGCCACAATCCACTTTATTTCCAATATCAGTGATTAGGAATTTTAGAATTGTAATCTTTAACTTTTTTATTTTCTGTTGATCAACAAGATTTTTTTTAATGCGTGTATTCCATTTGAAATGTAGTCCATAATGTGGCAATTAGTGGATTCAGATTTAAGTGAAAAACGCCCACGCTTTTGGTAAAAAAAAGCGCAATTTGGAAAAATAACATTCACAATATTAGCTAAGTTTTATTATGCATCATGGAATGTGATCTCATGCATTCATTCAGTCAGAAACAAATGCAGTGATACATGGAAAAGTTGAAAATTCAATTTATTGCAATCTGGACTTCTTTCATTACAATCATTTGCAAGAACATTTTATCTATAATTTTTAACAATTTTTTAAAAATTAAACAATTTTTTAAAAATAGAAAAGTAAAACATTTGTAGCTATTATTTAAAGGAAAAAAGAGGGAATGTTGGAAGGAAGATATGTACGTATTTTTTTCTTTACACCCTGAAAGTGGGTGCAGATGACAGTTTTAAAACAGATGTTCTTGAAGGGGAAAAAGTTACAAAGCTAAATGTTAAATCACGACATAAGAGTGAGTTTAAGTCATCGTTGAAAGCTATACATTTATTATAAGCGCTGATGTCCGAATTTGAAAACATGGAATATGTAAATAAACCAAAGATCCTTCATTTCATTTCCATGCTTACCTTCAACTCAATAGATTAAGGATTTTATTTATATGGATTGATTCTTTATTGCTCATATTTGTTCTCTGGTTTACAAATGAAATTATTCTTATTAACACACATCAGGATTTGACAATTAATTTTTTCAGAAGCCTAATGAATCTCACTCTTTTATAAACATAGGGAAACCCCAAAACTTCATTTATTTTAGTTTCAAAGTTTGTTTTATTTTAGAAAGTTATTTTACCTTAAAACACTTTATATAACTCATTCTAACGTAAACAGTACTAAAAATATCCGAGATAGAGATTTGCCGAAATCAAGTAGAAAATAGATAACATCGATAAATTGAAGAGAACAAAGGTGTAAAGTATTACCAAAAAATTCAAAATTAGAACAGAATTTCATTACACATGAATATGGTAGTCATATAGAGAATAATAAAGCTTCTTGTAACATTATTAACCATTAAAAATGTATGTCCTTAAATAATAGGAATATGTAAGCTATTTTATTCTAAAAAACCTACGATGTCTAATATTAAATTTGAATCTGTGTGGAATCAGGCTCTTTGCTTTTGAATAGTCATTGCTGAGGAACCTGTGGAATATGATTAAATATTCTCTTATTTGAAAATATTAATTGACATATAAAATCTTCTGATATAGAACAATTAATCAAAATTTCTTTTCTGATCAGATGAACGAGATTCCAAATAAAGACCAGAATTGTGGGGGGGAAAAAGTAGGCCCGCTCTGCATTGAATAACATTGAAACGTTAATATAGTAACCTACAAAAATAACCATTTTCAGAATTGAAATAGAATTTAATGCCTTTCCTACAGATAATTGCATTCTATTGCAGCGTTATTAAATCTTGATGGCGATTCTATTCTGCTTTTTGTCTGTCCAAAGCTTTTGTTTCACCTGTTTTGTCTCGAGCAGCATTTGGTTGGATTTTTTTACCTCTCTAGTCATTATTAAACGAACAAATCACCAAATACAAAGCTAAGAAGATCGAACACCAGAACGCGACTGTCAATGCGGTGATAAGAATTTTCAATATTGATGCAAAAAATGGACATTACAGATTCTTCCAAGTTCAAAGATTAGGGGGCAATTTTCTTTCCCTTCGAATTCTCAATGTGATAGCGCTGTTCAAAGTCTCCACTTACAAACATATTAGTTAAAATCCCGAAATGGTTCTTGAACAAAGAAATTTATAGAATTGTCAGAGCTTTTATATATATATTTAAATAAACTAAGTATTGTTTTATACTTTATGGAAAAATATCCAATCACTTAAAATAAACTGTAAAATTGCGGTTACAAAAACATCATTTATTTTTTTCTGTCATTCGATCATCAATAATGAATGATCCCGAACGTCAAAGAAAAGTGGATATCTCTTAATTCGACATTCCCTCATAAATAATAATCCAGCAGATATCAACAGACTCAAACAAGTAAAATGCAATTGACACCATAGCCCACGATTTATTTATTTTTAAGAATATCAGTATGAAAGTTGTTGAAAACACTTTCGTATTTTTTTACAAATATACCAGTAACTAAGAGAGAAGACATTTTTATATTGGTAAACTCTGCAATACATAATCGAAAAGAGAAATTTAGAAAAAACTGTATGGATGCATGCAAAACTTGTTCATTGCTTGGAACCTTCAGGCAATTGTAGCCTACGGTAGCATGGGTTCATTAAACTATTCATGTTAGCGAATGCTTACGAGCGTAAAATCTCGAGCTATCTTGAAGCCTCGTCTTTTGAATAGGGATATTTTCCTTTGTTGTTATGAAAAGAAACGCTCATTGAGAAATCTCAGCTGATGTATATTTTATAATGCTTATATTTTATAATGTAATCTGAAATTAGTGAGATAATTAGTGAAAGATTGAAGAGTTTCTAAGTAGCCTTTCATCATATTAAAAAATTATTTAAATTATTGTTTTACACGTTTTATAGTGTACAATATTTCTAATATACTACATAGCTACAAGATAAAAAAATATTTTTGTTTAGCACTAAATAATTCTCTATACAGATAAGTTAGCGAACATTGAATGTTTAGTTGCAAAAGCATAAATAACATCCCACCAACAATATGAAAAAATCCTTTTATACATTCAATTAAACATTACAAGAGAAAACTTATTAACATGTATAAAAAATAGTGTTTAAAATGTAATTGTTGTTAGACTTTGCAGTCTCGAATTCACGTCTAATAATATTAATTTTTATCCAACAAAAATACTGATACATTTATTACGTAGCTTTTTGCAATTTTTTCTTATAATCAAGAAATATAATCTTCGGAACAGTTATTTTGCATTTATTTTCTAATGCTCAGCCACTATGAATAATTCCTTTTTTGGCATTAAAAGTGGGGGAACTGATTTCATAGTAGCACAGAAAGCAGATTTGTCATCATAGTAGATGAACATTATTTAGGGGTTCTAATAGTAGTGTTTTGGTAGGTTATCTACGTATTTTACGAACAGAGATATCAAACATGGCTTGCCATCCTCAGATATAATATTTTAGTTATTGCGACCAAGATCTATTATGTGACCCGGCCGCCTATAGTGAACTCGACGGATTTTCCTTTTGATTGGGTATGGAATTTGATACCTTCTGGTCACGAAAAACACTCCTTTCCATGCCAGGACAGATTTTTCCAGATTATATTCCATAAATATCGAAATCACGATGCATTTCTGGGATCTGGATTTAGATATTTTCCCAAAAAATATGTTTTGGCTGTCATATGTATAAACTTTGAACAATTCTACGTACGTATTCTTTAAAACTCTGTAAAGAACTGTATTTGTTTTTAGCGGCATATTCTTAATATGCTCCTTAAAATGTTACTTTTTTTTACTAATTTAAGAATCGTAAGATGCCTTTATGAATCACACACAGCGAAAAGAAGGCCATTAATTCACAACGGAAGTACTGTAAAAAGCAGACACATATCACCAGTCTTCCACGGCTGAAGGTTCAAATTTTGAACCCCTCAAGGTTTTGACATTAAGTTATTATCAGCTCAATTTTCTTTGTAAATTATTAATGTGGAAAACTAGTTTTAAATCTCAATTGAAATAATCAAAATAAAATACACAACCTTTATATATGTATTCAACAAATAAAAAGTCTGATTGAGGCTTAGGGATTCTTAACGATAGAAACTCAATGAAAAAAATTTAAAATTAATGTAACTAAAAGGAAATGAAAAATGTGTTTTCTGATGATTTTTTGCAGTGTACTGGAGCGGAGAAATGCCGGACTTGAGTCATCAAAACTCAGCTAGCATCATGAGCTTCCAATCCAATCTGACGGATAGTTCCGCCAGCTACCATTCCCAGATGTCGGATCATTCAGAATCTAAGGTAATAGCAATAGTTCGGGAGTCTTGTATAAATTATGAGCATCTTTGTTTCGGTATTATTGGTATTATTGAATTTTGGCAATATATTACTGAGTGATTCTCCAATAAGTATTTAAAATCGGTGCTAAATAAATCATATTGCTTGATTTCTCAGAGAAGAAAATCACTATTCCATTCGTAGTTTCTCAAAAATCTCCCCACTAATTGTTTAGAACTTTATTTTAAAATTAATACCATTCTATTATACAAAAGTACCATGGTTTGGATATAAAATAAACAGTAGTATAGAAATGTGTAAAAGTGGTGAAAAAAGAATCATGCACCATCTCAATACACTTCAAATGACATTATTGTGAGAATGGCTCTCGTGAAACAAAAATACCAGCATTGTGTTGATCACAAAAATTAAATGCTTAGATTTACAGATGGTTTAATATTGCATAATAGGCAGCAGTAGTCAGGAATTTATGCCGTAAAGTATCCGATCCGAAAAGGGCTGGATCTTTTCTCTCCCATCTAAAATTAGTAATCTTTGCTCTGCATTAACTGTTGTGATACATAACTCATGATTTTGATTACGATTGCAATTTTGATTGATTGATAACGATTTTGACATAACTCACGATTTTGGTTTGATTACGATTTAATACGATGAAGCGATTTTGATAGCAGCAAAAAGTCAGAGAAAGTGTCGTCAAAAAATATTCTTAAGCTATGGAACTTCAGAATTCAGTGAGTGATATTCAAGCGATCCTGGGTCGAAGAGATTTTATTTTGAGATTTATTTTTTAGAAATTGAATTGAATATGGAATACTCAAAATGATCCAAAGTGACTGAGAAATGATTCTTCAGCCTTTTTTCTTTTCCCTAAAAGTTGATAACCGAATCCGCCGACTTCTGCTGATGTACCTCATTTTGATGTAACTTTGATTGGTGGAATTTTTTATATCATACATGCCATGTCTAATTCTTTTTATTTTGCAACAAACCAACAACTAAAAAAAAGAATAAGGAAATTTGATTTTTAAAGAAGTATTTATTTTTGTGTTATTATACTATACTATGCGTGTAATATTAAGATTTTTTCAAAGCTGTACCAATCGCCATTTTGCATCGTAACTTTTTTTAGATGGTCAGGAGTTTATTTTTAACAAATAATTCTTAAAGTGATTATTGATTGAAAATCTTCTAGTTTATTTAATAATTTCCTGTTGTAAGAGTTAGAAGTATGTTTTCGTTGAGAACTCTTCTTCTATTTTGCGAGAAACAGAAGTAATATCTTCCTTTGGATTGAATCCAGAGTAATATCAAGCAGCAATAATAAAAATTATTTCAATTTTAATTTCATATTTAAAGGAAAAAGAAACAAAAATAATAATATCATTATGATTTTGTTATCCAGAACCAAATTCAGCTGGAATTGATGTCATGACGTCTAAAGCAATAGCAGAAGTTCCTGTCTTACCAATGTATGTATGCATTGTCTTCTAGTATAAATCTTGAGACTGACATGATAAAATATTATAGTTCTAGACAAGAGTTCACTCAGTTATTCTGAAAATATTTCAAGTTCCAAGTATAATTTTTAAAAAAAATCATGCAAACTAAATTTTATCAGACAGTTGAAAGTTATTGACAAAAATACAAATCTGTTATAAATATTATTGCCATCTACAAAAAACAATGAAATTATATTTTATGCAAATACCTATTCACTAGTTTTAGCAGACATTATTACATGAAATGAGCATGCATCTGAAGATTGTTTAATATAGAGCGCTTATAAAAAACAATCAGCCTTAACGGACTTCAAAATGAAATACTGTCTAATGACTGTTGTTATGCAATGACAGTGCTTGGGATATAGTGACATGATTATGAGAGAGGATATATCATATATGTAGAATACATTGAGACATTTTTTACATTTTTCCCCTATGTTAAAATCATTTTTTAAAAAAGGAGAGAATATTTTTAGGTTAAATAACTTTCAGTGAATTTAGAAAGGAATAAAAAAATTTCAGTGATAATTAAATAGAAATTTTTGGCAAGTGGATATTTTACTCATTTCATCTTTGATATCTAAAATCTCGAAACCTCTTTTACAAATTCCTTGGAATTAATTTCCAACACTTTGTAAAACAAACAATATATTGGAAATGACCAAGTTTTTTAACTCTATTCTTTAATCTTAAAGATTCTCCGCATTTGCAAATGTAACTAACTTTGATCAGTTTAACAAAAGAAAAGCAGATAAATTTAATCAGTCACCATCTTGTTTCTTTTATTGCGATGGATTCATCCCAGCCAGTTGAGAAACAGTTGGTTCATTTTTTTATATTCTGACTTTATTAATTATTTTACGATGTCTTATATAATCAATATTATATATTTCCATGTCATATATGTAGAATACATTGAGAAATTGAACAATCTGTATCGGTGTATTCATTTGATATTGGAATGCTACTCATACTTAGTAATCCAATCACAACTCTCTTGTGAAACAACATTCGGAACTAAACGTCTCTCAGTTACTTAATTTTTTCCATTGCATAGTGTCCATAATCCTCTGCTTCCTGAACAACTAAAATTGGCACTCTAACCTTTAATTCAGCAATTGACTCATTCGATTGCAACTTTTGTTTCCAGTGATTCAGAAGCTGTTTTAGATTCAGTCGAATCAGTATTAAAGTGACAACAGAGAAAGAAACTAAATTTATTCCTGAGAACTTTGTGATCTACACATTGAGAAACCAATATGAATTGTGGTACTATTCCGCTTCATCGGTGGAAATCTCGTCGACGGCCATTTTTGCCAAAAATACACAGAGTACCGCTAAAAGTATAATAACTATTTGTTGTAACGAATTTCTCTATAAAGCCATAAATATTTTTCAAATCGTTTAAAATTTTTTAAAGTAATAAACTATTTGTTTAAAAAAAGTTGTACAAAATGTTGCCATTTATGATATTTTGCTTGAGGACAGAAATACCATTGGTTACTTCATCACTATCAAATACGATTTTTAAGGACTGAACTGTGGCGCGATCTAATAACCAAACTTGGTATTTAGGCTAATAAATACATGGAAAAAAATTTAATAAAAAAAATAGTTTAAAAAATTACCTATAGGGCATTTTGTGGCACTGCTGTAGTTTAGTTGGTTGGTTTGTTGTGTTTTCTGGCGCAAAGTCCAAAAATGAACAAACTGCCCCAAGACTATGATTTCGTGTATAAATATTTTTTCAAAACCCCAGCAACATTAAAATCTTAAAAAAATAAAAGCAAGTTATATATAATATTATAAAAACTGAGAATATATAAAATAAAATCAAAAGGCAAAATTTCAATAGTCTAAAACCTAAACATTAATTAAATAAAATGCATGAAACCTATTGCTCTTAAAAATGCGAATAGGTTTCTGTGGGGACGATTCCCCAACAAATCGGACATAGTTAAAATATCACTTTTAAAAAATTGTAAATGATGATGGTTAAAATAATGACATGAAATTAAAATATGATAAATAGTATATGGTTCATCACACGCGTGTTTCACACCATGGGTTTAGTTCACTTAAAAACAAGTGTTTATGTGTGAAACGTGTGTGTCAGATACGAAGGCGAGTTAATAAAACATCGGCACTTCGTAACGGTAAAACTGATGATGGGATGACGTATGGAAAAATGGCACGTAATTTGTTGGAGACCTGCATACTCCATGACTCCTGCCAGAGAGAATTAACAAATCTTTTTAAACCCTTCTCACGTCGAAAAAAGGGACACATGAATGAAACACAAACGATGCAGCTTTAGGACTGCAGCTGCCTTTTCATTTCCCTCTAGACCTACATGACCTGGGATCCAACAGAAAATGATGTCATAACCCTTGCCAGCAAGGGAATCCAATGCTCTGAAAATCTTGGACACAACAGGATGACAATAATTTGAATTTTTCATGGCTTCTAATACACTCAAACTGTCAGTATACAAGCAAATTTTATGATAATTTCCTGTATTCACAAGCTGAAGGGCTTGATGAATGGCCGAAGCTTCAGCTTTAAAGATGGAGCAGGACGTATGGAGGCTGTTACCATAACTGGCATTAGCATACAATATGCTACAGCAAACATGTCCTGCAGTTTTAGATCCATCCGTGAATACGGGTGTGTAAGATGAATACTGAAAGCGATGGGCTAGATAAAGCTGTTGAAAAACTTTTGAGGTTGTGTCCGATTTTGCAAATCGAGCAAATGAATTAATAATAGTTATCTGTGGATCATACCAGGGTGGATGTGATTGTAAGTCCGTTTTAATAAAACGGACATCATATAGGTCTGTCAAATGGAGTTGATCTTTAGTTCGAGTGAAAAAAGGTTTAATGCTGTATGGTCGAGCATCATATAGCCTTTTTAATGCAGGAGAAATGGCCAAACGTATAGGATATTTTCGATCAGACATAACCTTGGTGTAGTAATTGAGAGTTAGCTGCATTCGTCACAAGTCTAAAGGCAATTGTCAACCAATGGCATAAAGACTCTGGATGGGTGATGTGCGGAATGCTCCTGAACACATTCTCAAAGCAGAGTGATGCACAGTTCCAATCTGCGTAAGACAGAAGACCCTGCACATCCATACGTAACACACCCGTAATCAATACGAGATAAAATGATTGATTGATAGACACGAAGCAGTGACAAGCGATCAGCACCCCAAGATGTATTGACAACACCTTGAGGATACTAAGCGATCGCTCGCACTTCTTCCGAAAATGTAAAACATGCGGAAGAAAGGTCAACTTTCGGTCAAATATCACACCAAGAAATTTAATCTCGTTGACTAGAGGTATTGGAATGCCGTTCAGTTTGATAAGAGGATCATTATGAATGCTGGTCTTCCTGCAGACGTGGACACAGCAGCTCTTGCTAGGAGATAAAGTAAAGCCATTCTCTGCACACCATGCAGCTATTTTATTTACAGATGTTTGTAATTGTCTCTCAATTAAACGCATATTCGAACCTTGGCAAGATATTTGCAGGTTGTCCATATACATAGTGTCATTAACAGAAGTGATAGAAGATGAATGATGTGACTAATGTATAAATTAAAAAGAGTGATATTTAAAATAGAGCCTTGGGGTACACCCTCGGTTTGAATAAAAGTATTGGACAAAATGTGACCAATACGCACTTTAAAAACACGGGAGCGTAAAACATTTTGTAAGAATATCGGAAGATTACACTGAAAGCCAAAATCATATAATGAACAGAGAATTCCATATCACCATGTATGGTCGTATGCCTTCTCGATGTCGAAGAAGGTGGAAACTTGATGGTTCTTCCACACGAAAGCGTTTCAGATTTCCAAGTATGTTATGTTATCAAGAGTTGATCTTCCTTTACGGAAACCACTCTGATTGACATGTATACATTTATTTTCTTCTAAGATATACACGCGACTGGCGTTAACCATACGTTCGAAAGTCTAACAAAGGCAACTCGTCAGAGCTATTGGTCGATAATGTGAAGGATTCGAAGGATCCTTACCAGGCTTCTAAATTGGAATCACTATTGCTTCATTCCACATAGATGGAAATTTATTTTCAGTCCAGATCCTATTGAACAAAAGCAATACGTTCAACAGGCATTCTAGACTTAAATGTTGAAGCATGTAATAGCTGATTCCATCAGGTTCTGGACAGGTGTTATGGACCTGCTTTAGAGCTTCCTTCAGTTCCAACATCCGAAATTCACTGTTATAAGGCAAAGCTTGTCCATGGTTGAAACGAATTGGTGTTCTTTCACCTCGACTCTTAATCATTAGGAACAATGGACCACAAGAATCAGTGCTTGAGACACTATCAAAAGTTTCACCAAGGACGTTAGCGATATTCTTGGGAGAAGAGTGTATAGCAGCTCCGGTTTTTAAAACAGGAATAGAAAATTCCCTATAAATACCATTGGCTGCTTTCACTTTTCTCCATAACTGCTTACTGGATGTGGAAGATGTTATTGAAGACACATAGCTGGACCAGGATTCCTTCTGACTTCGAAGACAAGTTCTGCGAGCTAATGTCTTTGCTCTCTTAAAGGCAAAAA
>JAPDSC010091274.1:73124-93596 GCA_026290005.1 Latrodectus geometricus | reverse complement strand
AAATTCATCTTTAAATTTGTATATTTATGAAATAAGTATTGATTGCGAATTGTGGTTGGGGAGTTGTGGGAGTCTGATCCTTTGAGAACAAGTAATTTGACCGGGAAGTAAACTAGAAAAAAAGTAGTCAGATCCTTAAATAATATCTATTTTACTTGAAATATGAAAATATGCATCCGATAACTTTGCATTTTTCGAATGCGAAAAATCTTTCTCGTTTATTTTTTGACTTTAGAAGAGCAGCAGTTAGTTTATCCAATACAAACACTTTAACTGGCGCTGATGTTTCATGGATTGACATCAACTGAATTTCAACGGAACCTTTCGTAACTGCGATTTCTGATTCAGCTAAACCCTTGACAGGAAAACGCTCTTTTAAATCCCAATACATTAATGCAAGATTCAGGCATTGGAACCGCTATCACGAACATTCTAATATTACGCTTTTGCTCCATCGAATCAGTTACATTTACATACGCACTTGGCAGTATTCCAAAAGATGTTTGAACATTATTATTTTGAATTACAGTCGTATTTCGTGGAAACAATGTCTAATGCTATTAGATTTTTTTTCTACCTTGTTTTTGAATGAAAACTGCTCTCTGAAACAGACACAGATGTGTAGTAACATTTTAATTGATTTTTCACAAAGAGTAGAACTGTGATGCAAAAATTAGCAATTATGATTATGATATGGAGTCAGTTTAAACAAAAATTGTTTTGCCGAACAAGTTGATTGCAGATAACGTTTTAAATTTAGGACATTTGATAAGAAAATTATCTAATTTACACATAATACACTCGATACTTTTATTAGCAGAAAACATATTAACCCTTCTTTGCATAATGGTGGAAATTTCCATCATAACCTATAATGCCCAAAAATTATATAAAAGAACAAGTTCACTTTAAGTATACTTTTAGGTTTGGATACCTTTTTAATGTCCATTGCATAAAAAGAAACATAGCTGTCAAAAATAAACAAGTGTCATTATCAGTGTTTAAAGTTGTCTCATTCCGCTGTTTGTTGTAGTTGCCATAAACCTATGATTTCGTTTATCATTTTGTTTTATTATATTAGAGTTTCTATTGCTAAAAAATTGAAAATGAGTGGAAGAAAGGTTTGTAACACGTGTTTCTGTTATTTTCCTCTTTTATTTCTATTTAGTACTAAGCTAATGATCTAACTTTGCATGATGATGGAAATTTTTAGCATATTGTTTTTTGCTAAATTTATACTATAAATATATACTAAGATTTTTTTAACCATTTTTCCTTTAATTTTTAACATGAATTATATCAACTTAATTAATTTCACCAATAAAGAAAAGATCATGCAAAGAAGGGTTAACACCAGATTGAGTTTTTTCTTTTTCATAAAAAATTTCCAAATCAACATTTATCATTTATAAATTGAAGAAAAGAAATATTCCAAAAGTAGAAAATTAATCTTTTGCCGAAAACTCGGATCATTATCTACATGTTTCATTGTCAACCCACTGTAATAAAATATAAATTAGTCAAACATCCTTTTTATTAGCTCTTTTGGATCAATAAATTTTAAGTCTCTGATGATATCATCAGTTGTATCGGCAATTTTTCGCAAACTAATTGCGTTTGTATTAATTTCAAAGATTAATCCACGAAAATTGTGATTAATGAAGTAGCAATTTATTTTTACTTATACCTAAATAATAATTTTTCTGGGGCTTCTATATTACTATTTTCTGAAATGGAAATATGTTTAACAATGATAGCCGGTTGATCAGTTAATAAACCTTTTAAATACTGAAATGTTTTTAATATTGCTTAAATTTTCATTATTATGCACTAATGCTATATGAAGGACATCCAGTTTCATTGAAAGCCTGCAAATTTATTATCGCTTTAAAGCTATAAGTATTACTAGAAACTGGTGTTCGATGCTCATTAATATGAGTTGTTTGCATATTAACAGTAGTTTTTAATTTTTCAAGTTCTTAGATTCCGTTTTATAAAATTCTTCCCTTTTAGAACTTACCAGCGGAAGTTCTGCGTCTGCCTCTTCAAAATCAAAATAAATGATTTCAATTTTTTTAAGTTTATTCATCAAATCGTGTTTTTCGAATAATTGTTTATCATCATTAATGGAAGTTCTAGTTAGAGCAGCTTTCTCCCTTCCTCTATTCTTTTTTACGATCATCTCTTTGTTTTCTATTACAGTAGAAGTCCGATAATCCGGCACGTTCGGGACCGGCTTGGTGCCGGACTACCTAAAATTCCGATCTATCGGGCGGTAATTATAAGAACAATTAGGTTAATAGTTGAACTACAAATACAGAATGCAAATACATACAACAAAGTTTATTTTACGTTTCATATAATGTATGCACACGTATTGTAAAACATATTTCACTTAGATTTAAAAAAGTCACGAATGTTTTTTTGTTTTCTTGATTTTTGGCGTTTAGTATAAAATTAATTTCTAATGAAATGGAAATCAATAATTTTTGAAGCACTGTAGCCTCAGCAAAAGAGTTAAACTTATTTAATGATTCTGCAGCTTCTGCCCAGCTGATTTTTTCCTTTTTTTCCGTTTCTGCATCTGAGTCACTTTGTTTAGGCTTAGGTTTTGAAAACATGGTCGCTGTACAGTTAGAATGAAAATCACTTTTTTTATAAACAGTTTCAAAAGTTACGTTTACTGCGATATGAAAGGACACAAAACAACAACGCACGAAGACTCTTCGTGATTGATTAAAGGAGCTGCACTGCACCTGAATTTGTTGTGACATCTGAGACTAGGCGGCCGCTAATTGTTTCCGAACAATACCGAGCGCTTCCGAATGAGCTCGAACTACCCAGAAAACTTCCGAATTGCTCTCGAGCGTTTTTATTTGCGTTAAAGACACACTTTTGGAGAAAACCAAAATTTTTACAATTTTCCGGAGCGATGCCGGACTATCGGGCATCGCTCCGGACTGTTGAATGCCGGACTAATGGACTTCCACTGAACGACGTAATGATGCAATGAGAATCATTAATATCAAACTTGTAAAAAAGAAAGAAATCGCTCGGTTGTTGAATGAGGTGCGTTGTTAAAAAATATCCAGTTACCGATTGCATGATTGTTATATACTTAAAACCGAAAACAAAATTCCTTTTATATCGCCTGTGCCTCGGAAAATAATGTTACGATGTAGGGGTAATTAAGTGAATTAAACTTTTCTTTACGCAAAAACCTCAATTACATTTATACACATATATAAAATTTTACACAAAATTTTTACAAAATTTAATTTGAATTATTAAACACACAAAAAACTGATATTATAAAATTTGTCGATGCAGTAAACAAAAATGATGGAAATGAACAGCACCATAGCTGCCTTGCGGGTGTATTTATTTTGTTCTTGAGTTTAATGTACAACTAAAATAATGCTCCTTGGAACAGCTCCAAAAATACCAATCAGAGTCATGTTGAGTTGTTCTGTTCCGGATTCAAAAAACAAGTAGATTTTATGGGAAACAAAAAAATATTGTAAATATTTTATGCTGGATTAATAAATCCGTATTACCTTTAATTCTAAATGAATGAAAAATGTCTTGCTTTTGCATAGATTCACTTATGACTTTCTCGAAATTGTTTTAATAACGTTTTGACTTTATTTTTCTTTGAAGCTGTGCATGACAAGTGAAAGTGCCGAAACAGATGTCGACCTTAAGTTGGAAGTCCAAACACCAATTGTTCTCTGCGATATCTCTAATGAGAATGAGCTGGTCAATAACGAGCACCAGAGCAGCTCTTCCAATTATTTGTCTACCGAAAATGCCTCACCTTCAGACAGGGTAAATCTGGAGGAGCCCACTCATTCGAATATGCTGTGCCCGGGAGCCAGGCAGAAGGCAAGCAACCTGCAAGTTGTTGAGCGGCATCCTAACGTTAATGGTTATGACGTGGGACGTTCGAAATTGAAGAATCTTGAAATAAAAGAAGTCGAATGCGACAGTCATTCAGACAACGAAGAGAAGGGAAAGGAAGACGAACGGAAGGCAGAAAAGACAAGGCTTTTCAGAATACCGGAATCACCGATCGATAAAAAATACAAGACAGTTGAGGATTCGAATAAAAGGAATTATTTATGTGATGAAAAATCCGAATTTGAAGAAAAAATCATGAAAACTCTAGTCGACCGAAAAGGCAACAAGAGATTCGAGTCCAAATTATTGGAAAATGACGAATTAATGCCGAACCAACTCAGTTTTCTGATGAACAGGCAAAAAAATTCATCTGCAGATTGCATCAAAATGCGATCTCAAGCTAATAGAACCGAACAAAGTTTTAAAAGTCCGGAAGATGTTTCAACTGTTTCTCAGACTGATGATTTTGGTAGTCAAGAAATTTCTATTAATACTGAAGATTCAGACAACAGTTATTTTACTTGCTATAGCGAAACACGCTCACTTGACAAAGACGGAAATGTGAAAATCTTGAAATCTTCAGAGAGCAGTGAGTACTTCCAACTATCAGACAGTAAATCTTCTAAAGATTCCAAGCCGAAGTCTCCCGAGGATTTGTCCGAAAAAGACATCGACTGCAGCGAGAGAGACGAAGATGATGAGACGATGATCAAATCCAGTATTCTCGACGAGGCTAAGGAAATAGCTCAGGCATTATTGGGTGCGAGAGTTGACAGCACTGAAGATATGACGGTGAGTACTTTGAGCTGTCTCTCAGACATCGACAACGCAAGACCGCCATCAGTCATGGCAGAAATCGGTTGTTTGAGCATGAACAGCAGTACCGCTTCTGAAGAAAATCTCAAACTTGCTGTTACGAGAGAATGCCAAAAACTCTTTGGTGCCAAACAAATGAAAAAGTCTCTCCTGCGTGAACTTCAGATTGGACGGCTCACTTCAGATCAAGGTTCAACTGATGACTCTAAATGCTCAAATGAATCCGTGGATAATGTGAGCTTGAAAAGTAGTGGTGCTTCTGAATTATTGGGCAATGTCAATCCACCGTCTGTACTAAATGACTTGTCTCTGACAGCAAGCAGTGGCAGTATAAACTGCAACACTACAGAATGTCAGCAACATATAACAGGGCATTTTAAAAATCACCAGGATACTATGTCCGAGAGAATGCATGATGCTGAAGCAATGTCTAAATTGTACGCTAAGGAACTCTCCAATATTCAAGGAAAAGCTACAAATGAAGCGAAGAATTATGACATAATACCTCAAATTAATCCTCCCACGTCACAAGAAGTAGTAGAGGTAACAATTGCTGACGTGACGGAGATCGGCTGCGACACAATTGGTTCAGATACTGAATTGGAAGAGGATTTACCCTGTGATGATGAAGAATTTTGTTCTGAGACTATTCAAGCACCAGAGCAATCTCCTTCTAAGAAGGAAGATGGTAGTGTAGAAAATTTGACTCTCACGCTCACAGAAGAGCCGCCTAAGCCCCTAGTATCACCTTTTCTAGATTTTCAAAAGCAAAGTGTTTGTTTTATGACGGCAGAACAACTAAAGGCCTTACAAGAAAATGCTGACATGATACTCAACACTTTGAAAGACGTAGAAATTTCAGATGAAGAAACTGGAGGCATGTCTAATGGTGATATGCTAGAAGACGAAACAATGTCTTTGGTCTCGAATGAATCAGACGAAGAGTTTCTCTCTCCTGATGGTCATCAACGGTTCGGACATACTCAAAAATCTTTACCTAAAAGTGATAACCTTATGTCACCTACCTATAATGGTATGGTCGCTTTACCTCAAAGTTCTGTTCCGAGAATGTCTACTAGGAAATCTTCCCTTCCACAATTTTCGCCACGAAAGAAACTGGGTCTTCCAAAACCAAATGAACAGATAATAAAAAGCAAATATACATATCCTCCCGAGTCCTTGAAGAGGGAATGTGTCTCTCATGGCAGTAGCTCTTCATGTGAAGAAACGTCTCAGGAATGCAACACTGTCATTAAAGGAAACCAAACAAATGTAAGAATGCCTGTCAAATCTGATCTGAACACATTGCAAAATATGTGCCAAGGTCCCTCCTCGGAGAGCTACGAAAGTGGTGCTTTCGACAGCCGGACCTTCACGAAGAAAAAAACTATTATTCCTAGAAACATGATGCCTTCAATTCCTCCGAGTGACGCAGTTCACCCCCTGAGAAGTCCTTCCGCTGCCTCTTCACCTCCTCTGCCTCCCAGTGGCAAGACGGTAGAGAGCAAAATAGCCAGTGTATGGAAAAGTTCTGGTAAAATTCGTTCCAAAAGTGTAGGTGATCCAAATAGAAGCCCTAGATTTCAAGTAGCGCCACCGTCTGTCGTCAACAAAGAAGGTCCGCTCTTTCAAAGGTAAGAATATCATTTAGTTATATATAACCTACACTACTTTTCACTCAGGTATTTTAAAGACCTTGAATAAACTAAATGAATTACTTATGAGTATGCTGCATAATTCTTATGATTTAAATTTCGAATATTTTAACGTGATTAACAAATGATCATCTAAAGATAGTATAAGATTTATATGTCACTTCCTATTTCTTTTAAAAAAATTATTCCTAGTATACCAAACTAGAGTCAGGAAAATTATTTGTTTGTGCACAAGTCATCGAATGTTAGGATGACACATTGTCAACCCCATAAATAATATTTAAAAGAACAATAGATCACATTGATATTTATGTGTCTTGAACTGAAAATCAAATAACCTGGACTGAAAATCAAATAACCTTTCTTTTATAATAGGGGTTGGCAAACTATTTTGCTCATTGTAGCCTCTAAAAATGGTATAACTCTCTTATTTACCTCCTTTACAAAACAATTTAGGAAAAAATATACTTATTTCTTTAATTTATATTGAAAAATTACATAAATAAATGAAACGGATCTGCTTAATGAGAGACGCTTGGCTAAATCAGAAACATTTGGTTCGAAATCGTTTAGTTTTAATTCCAAATCACCGCAAAATTCCACGTTCAGTTTATTTCTCTTTTTGTTAAAAAGGAATTGAAATGACTGAAGAAAGATTCAATCACATATAAGCTTAGAATTGCAATAAAAAAAAGATTTGGATTTTTTTCTCGCAATATTTATGTTTGTCTGAAACCTGCAATTAATTAGAAAGCATCCTTACGTCAAGGCTCATTAATAATTCAATGACTTCATCTTCTTGGGGGGGGGGGTTGGTTGGGTTTTATAGTTACACGAGTTTTCCGAATGTTCAAAATGTTGGCACTGGAAACAACGTAAGGGATTAGGAATATACGGCCTTATGGGTAAATGCATGTATGCAGCTTTGTTATTTTCTGGAAGGTCTGGCGTGGCATATGTCAGAATGAGATGTTTCGTATCAATGTACTTTCCATCTCTTCTGACAGTTATGCGCTTAACGCCAAAGACCTTCTGATCCTTCAGATTTTCTAGCATCACTTCCGTAGGCGTATTCAATAAATCCCTTGCGGAGATCACGCCCTGAGAAAATTTAAATTTCGATGACGCGAGACGATCACCTCGATATTTGCCAACAGTCTCATATTGGAGATAATGGAGGATTGTGTAGCTGATGCAACCTCCACAAGTAATTCACCAGATCGCAGTTTTTTAATATTTTTCACTTCTACTGTTCCCGATATTCCTTTTTGTATCAGAAAATGGGAAACATTTTCAAAATTTCCCTCTTTTCTAGTTATATTAAAAAATTTCACATTCGATGTGTCTAACAATTGCTCCCGTGGGAGAAAAGAATAGTTTTTATTCTCCATAAGTATATTTTAAAAATTTCGGGACCTGACCGCACCACCGAGTCCAACAAGGGGATGCAGACCAGCTGCACCAGTGCTAGGCAAGTCCTATACGCTCACAGTACATCCCTGTGATGGCCTCCACCCTTAACGAGTCATCCAGCAATGTTCCGATCGCTTGATCCATAAAGCCGATTGATGTTCTGAGGACCACAACACACCTCTCGTTTACCTGAAGCAGAGGCCAAAGTAATGTGTTGGCCTCTGGGGACCTCAATTACTAGGACCCTCCTTTCCAGGGACACGGGTCTCCACGCACGGCAGACACGTAGGTGATTTAGTCCCCGAGAGTAGCTAATAGCCACAGAGTGGCGACAGCTACTCAAGGGGAACCCTCAACCTCTTAAGAGGCAACCACAATGAGGGAGAAACGGAAGGAAAAAAGCAGAAGAGTAGAGGAGGGAAGAAAAGAAAGAGAAGAGGACAGATCACTGGGGTACCTCGGGATTCTAACAACCGTGTTTACTTAAAGAAAGTAAACCTCCTGAGGGGCTTCATCTTCTTGCAAATGAATTTTCCCTGTTCTTTCTCATTTATAATTATTTATCATAAATTAGAAAATCTGTTTTCAAATTTTCTGTAAAAAATTTATGTTGCTATATGTAATTTAGCTTCCTTAAAAAATAGACTTACCAATTCCATGAATTATTTAACGAACATCTTTCCTGAGCTCAATCAACGTACCTTCAGTAATATCAGCATTCAGCTTCATTGATGGTGTTGACTGTGATTAAGTCATTTAGTCATCACATATTTAAAGTCTTTCACAAATTTATTTGGTTGAAGATACATCATCATGGAATTTTTCCACTTGCATAAGATCAGAGGAATGGGGTTTCACACATTCTCTCTCCAGTCATAGATTTAATTCTGTCTGTGGTTACAGCTAATATTTCTCAAGTATAAATCACATTTGTAAAATGTTTGTATCAAACTCGAGTACAAAATTGTTTTCTATGCAGTACTTTTAAGTACAACTACACTGTCTATTACCTATATAACTGTGAAATTTCTTTCAACGCCACGAATGAAAACGGCTACTTGTACTCAAGAGGAGAGAGAATATATTTCATCCTCACTGATTATTTATACATGGTTTCAAAATAAAACTCAAATTTCTGAGATTTTAATTTATTGATTATACACTCAGGAACATCGAAAACAGTGCCCCAAAAAGAAAGAAAGGTACAAGCGCGAAACATTGCAAATAAAAGTGCAATGAGGTCAGATATGCAAATGATCCAAGTTTGGTGCCAATGCGCATAACCACGAACCCGGAAGTGGCGATGTTATCAGTAGTGAAGTAGGCCCTATATAAACCGAAGAAGTCAGAAACGTGATGATCACCTGCCGACGCTAGGCGCAGTCTGGTCGATGTGCCGTGTTGCTCGCCAGATCGATTGTTCGGGTTGCACCATGAGAACATGTAGTGGATATGAGATAGTGCCCAAGTCACGGTCTAGGTAGACGACGAGGCGAGAGGATCGTGCGGCAAGTGCTTGTGAATCCCGTAGTGACTCATTCTACGATACACGCAGGTGTAGGAATGCCAGTTGTTCCACAAATTATTTCCAGAAGCGAATCTGCAATCCAAGAGCCCGTTTCGTACATTGCCTTTAACACTGCAACCTGCCGGCTGCCCGGACTTGTCCCCGATCGAGCATGTTCGGAACCAACTGAAACGCCAGATGCCGTCTTATCACTCAGTGCATGATTTGGAGATTGCTGCTCAAGATTTGTGGGCACATCTGTCTCAGGTAGAGTGTAAAATTCCCGGGAATTTTGAGGGAAAAACTCAGCCAATAATATTTCGTTTTTTATATTATTTTTCTGCATATGTATGAATAAAAAAAAACTTAGTAAAACTTAGCAACTGTAAATAATTTCTTAGGAAAGTGATACTTAATTTAAACATTTTTCTACAATAAGTAATAATTGCAATGAAATGAACGAAAGTTGAAACGTCTCTAATCTCTGCAAATAGCCGGCATCTTTTTCCAAATGTTCTGTGTGAAATTTCTATTGTACATAAAAGTAGAAAACATTTAATAAATAAATTTTTTATGCGTATTACTAGTTTTTCAGAGTTAAAAACTTTTACATCTTTTAAGAAATTTCACAATTTTAAAAATTTGTCAACTTTGCAAATTCCATAAGCAAAAAAACGGTTTATTCCCGGGAATAAACTGGGTTTTTCCCCTTCCTTACAACACTAGTCTCAGAACAACATCAGACGTCTAATCAACTCGATGCCAGACCGTGTGGCAGCATTTATTGCATTGCGATATGTTTATTTAATTGTACACACTGTATTTGTGTAATTGCTTTTGGAATCTCACATTTGTATCATTATGTGCATTAAATTTCATTTGAAACCCATGATCCGGTGCGCTATTTTTAGTGTTTCGGACTGTGAGATCCCCATGCATATCAATTTTATAGCACCAGATTCAATATGGCTTGTGATGGTCATATATCTGAAGGAATTTCTTCCATTTTTTTAATCAGCAAATGGTGTTTCTCGCTTTGAACGTCTGTTGTTAATGACACTTTGCGACGCCAAGCCCGCCCGTCACAGAGACTAGGCGAATGAAATCTCAGAGGGAGCGTCCGTTTTATTTAATGGAGCACCCTCATTCGAAGGTGGAAGTACGACTTTTGGCTCATAGATGGCAGCACCACCTGAATCTTCAATTTAGAGATTGAAACCAGTGAAGCTCCAAAACCTGGCTCCAACCACCCCCAGTGGTATTAATTTGTTATGGGAGCATGGAGGACATTGAGACCCGACGGATTTAACGTGCCCCAGTCGCCATTAGTGAACACGACGGATCTTCGGCTAAGCCGGGATTCGAACTCACCACCTTCTTTGGAACACTTTAAACGTCTTTTTCTACTAGCTAACACGAATACTCTTTTGAGATTCTTGATCCGTTAAAAAGGATTTCTGACAGTTCATCACTCAACATTTTGAAATTACTTTCTAATGCAGAATATAAGCTTTGTTCCTTTATATTCAGTACAAATCAATTTCAGCCCTTATCCTTTTTTTTTATCAATGCCTGCCGTTATTCCAAAAATCGTAAGCGCTTCTAAATTTCAGAATGTGGAATGAGTCTGAATAATTTATTAACAGATCCAAACTTATCACAGTACAAAACTTACTCATAACCATCTAATGGAAATGCTTACAACCGTCTGGTAATTGACTGCAACATGAAGAAAAGTAAAATTCTCGCTTCTTCTTTTTATTTTGTAAAAGGACCATGCTCAAGGTTATCTTTTGCGATAGATAGGTATTTGTTAAAGAAAAAAATTTTCCCATCTTTTTTCAGGAAATTTCTAACATTTTATGCATAGACAATATTTTTTTTTTAATTTGGAAAATTATTTATAATATAGTTAAATTTGTTAAATTCTTCATTTTCAGAAAATTTTATCTTAAATCGATATTAATCTTGAAGTTTTATATATCAAAAATAAAAGAAAAAAATTGTATGTCAGAAATATGACAAAGCAGTTATTTCTTAAGTCTATTTCAATTTGAAGTACTTTTCTCTAAGTTGCCTTAAATGAAATTGTAGAGTCTTAAATTCTTCAAAAAAGCCACTGAGAGCCCTCTGCCCACGAGTTGAAAACCCCTGCAGATAATTTTTCCCCAATATACTTCTTGCCCTCTTTGAAAACTACAAATTTTATTTTTAAGATGTTCATGAATCTGAGTAGCAAGCCATTTAATTATGAGAGATTTTCTAATCATTTTTTAACGGTATTTGTTTAACCCTTCTTTGCATAATGGTGGAAATTTCCATCATAACCTATAATGCCCAAAAATTATATAAAAGAACAAGTTCACTTTAAGTGGATCGTGTTTGGATACCTTTTTAATGTCCATTGCATAAAAAGAAACATAGCTGTCAAAAATAAACAAGTGTCATTATCAGTGCTTAAAGTTGTCTCATTCCGCTGTTTGTTGTAGTTGCAATAAACGTATGATTTCGTTAATAATTTTGTTTTATTATATTAGAGTTTCTATTGCTCAAAAATTGAAAATGAGTGAAAGAAAGGATTGTAAACACGTGTTTCTGTTATTTTCCTCTTTTATTTCTATTTAGTACTAAGCTAATGATCTAACTTTGGATGATGATGGAAATTTTTAGCATATTGTTTTTCGCTAAATTTATACTATAAATATATACTAAGATTTTTTTTAACCATTTTTCCTTTAATTGTGAACATGAATTATATCAACTTGATTAATTTCACCAATAAAGAAAAAATCATGCAAAAAAGGGTTAATTTTGTGGAAATGTTTTTTTTTTTTTTTTTTTTTTTTTTTTTGCACAATGAAATAAGATCTCGTGTAGCTTAAAGCAATTGGAATGTAATGTGGAACACTTGAAAATTCAAATAAGATAAGAAATTATTTAATATTGAATTCAGGATTCTTTTTGTCCTCCTTTCAATTGTCAACGGTGAGGCGTTCGCTGCAGAATATTTAGACAAACATCCAGTGATCTATATTAACAAAAGAGAGGGGAGGTCGGTAAAATATCGTTTCTCTTAAATATAGAAGGAAGGGGTTTCGATAGCACATATTTTTTTTTTATCAGTCCTAACTGATAACCGTTATAAAGTGGGGGGGAAGAAGTTTAAGCTCCCCTTTATGAAAAGTGCAGTGTTCCGTGACGAAGGAGATCAGCGCTCCTTACACTTTTAAATGCATTACAAAGACTGTCATGAAAATTTCTTGTCTTAACTTGCACTGAGACCGACGTCCGTTTTCAGTACCTTGCGCAGAAGAAGGAATTTATTTATAATAACGTTGTCAATGCTGTTAAGCAAATATTGGCATTTCTTGTGCATCATACTGATTTCTACAAAAATGAAAAGCTTTGCAATTTTTAATATGTCATATACATGTTAACAACATTCAATAATTCATTGCCATTCAGTAGAGATTAATTAGTGTTGTAAAAGTGGGGGAAAAAACGAGTTGATTCCTACGGGAATTTTGAAAATTTTTTGAATTTAGAAAACTTTCAAATATTGTAATAAATTTCATTTATTTTAAACAAATAAATAAAACAGTTAAACTACGGAGCCCATTTAAAAACAATCGATTCGAAATTTTTTGAATCACTATCTAAGTATTTTTCCAGTACTTGCTTTTAAGGAATACACTTCTCCTTATTTTTAAATTAAGGAAAAATATTTTGCATGAAAAAAAAGAATTTTCGCTTCAGTGTACAATTTAAAATAATTTTGAAAATTAATATTCGAGTAGACAACTTTTTTCGGGGTGGAGGGGACATTTTTATAACGGGGAAAAAATAAAATAAAAACATGTTAATATTTATTCTGACAGCCCTGAGAAATAAATTTCGATACTTTTTTTAATAAATACTAACTCATATTTTTATTAATGTGAATAAGTTTTGTTTTTCAGAGCATGAAATATTAATTTATTTTTGTATAGGAAAACAAAACAGATTTTTTTTATAATTTTGCTTCATCTCATATATATATATATATATATATATATATATATATATATATATACACTACTGGCCATTAAAATTGCTACACCTAGAAGGCGACATGCTACAGACGTGAAATTTATATGAAAGGAAGAAGGTGCTGTGATATGCAAATGATTAGCTTTTCAGCGCAATCAGACAAAGCAGGCGCCAGTAGCGACACCTACAGTGTGTTTAAATAAGGAAATTGTTCAGCCGGTTCCTCATACACAAATTGCATTTGAACGTTGTTGCCTGGTGAAAAGTTGTTGGGATGCCTCGTGTAAAAAGGAGAAATGCGTACCAGCACGTTTCTGACTTTGATAAAGGCCGAATTGTAGCGTACCGGGATTGCGGTTTATCTTATCGCAGTATTGCTGCTCGTATGGAATCGATGGGTTCAGGACGGTAATACGGAACGCCATGCGGGATCTCAACGGCCACCTATCACTAGCAGCCGAGAAGACAGGCATATTATCCGCATGGCCGTAATGGATCGTGCAACCACGTCACGAACCGTGAGTCAAGAAACGGGGTCGTTTGGAAGACAACAAGTGTCTGCACGAACAGTTCGACGACGTTTGCAGCAGCATGGACTCTGAGCTCGGGGACCATGACTGCGGCTTCCCTTGACGCTGCGTCATAGACAAGAGCGCCTTCAATGGTGTGATCAACGACGAACCTGGGCGCACGAATGGCGAGACGTCATCTTTTTAGATGAATCCAGGTTCTGTGTACAGCATCATGATGGTCGCATCCGTGTTTGGCGGCATCGTAGTGAACGCACACTGGCAACGTGCATTCGTCATCGTCATACTGGCCCATCACCTGCCGTGATGGTATAGGGTGCCATTGGATACACGTCTCGGTCACCTCTTGTTCGCATTGACGGTGCTTTGAACAGTACACGTTACATTTCTGGTGTGTTACGACCCGTGGCTCTACCCTTTATTCGAGCCCTGCGAAACCCTACGTTTCAGCAGAATAATGCCCGACCGCATGTTTCCGGTATTGTACGGATCTTCCTTGATACGGAACATGTTCGGCTGTTGCCCTGGCCAGCACGTTCTCCAGATCTTTCACCAATAGAAAACGTCTGGTCAATGGTTGCCGAGCGACTTGCTCGTCATTAAACGCCAGTCACTACGGTTGATGAACTGTGGCATCGTGTTGAAGCCGCATGGGCATCTGTACCTGTACATGCAATCCAATCTCTGTTTGACTCAATGCCCAGGCGTATAACTGCTGTTATTACTGCCTGAGGTGGTTGTTCTGGGTACTGATTTCTCAGGATCTATCCAGCCAAATTTTTTGAAAATTTAATCACTTGTTATTTCTAGTATAATATATTTGTCCAATAAATATCATTTTGTTATCTGCATTTCTTCCTGGTGTAGCAATTTTAATGGCCAGTAGTATATATACAGGGTGATTCTAAATTGTTTTTACAAATTAAGAGGGGTGATAGTATCCATCCATACAAGCACAATAACTACATAGGATCGCATTCCACTTTGAGAGGAAAACAGAAATGCATGAATCTATCACGAATTTCTACTGAGAAGAAGCAGTATTTAGCTCTTATTGTTTAGCGGAGAAAGCCAATCAGGGTAGACATTACCATTTAAAAACTGTGCAACATCATCGTTTCAAATATCTGCTAACATCGTCCGAAAATTCTCGTGAATGCTATCCCGCTCGATGGATTGGACATATTGGATCTACGACATGGCCTCCTTGCTCACCGGACCTCAACCCACTGAACTTTTTCTTCTGGAGGCACATGAAGTCTTTACTGTATGAGCCACTTGTGGACTCAGCTAAAGATTTCGTGGCTAGAATCGCTGTTGCCGTGGACAAAATTAAGACGAAACAAGGAATTTTCGAGAGAGTGCACCAGTCGTACTTGGTGTCAACTGTGCAAAGACATACCTGGTGATCATTTGCTGTGAGGAATAATAAATACAATCGTGAACATTTTGATATTATTCCTCCGCTTACCCAACACTGTTGTATGTTCAAGTGATTCCTCTTTTCTGCTTCTCAAGAGTGGAATGGAACTCTACATGTTCCTATGTAATTATTGCTTATCTGGATGAGTATTAACACCCCTCTTAATTTGTAAAAACAATTTAGAATCACAGTGCATATATATGTAAAACAACCCATTAAATGAAATATGATTCATTTACTCAAAATACCAGTGCTCCTCAAATTGTGAAACAGATAAGTGAGAAATTGCAAATCTAGTCACTGGTCATTCTTTCATTTAATGGCTATATTTTTTCTAATTTCGCAGGTCGTCTTCTGATGTGAGCCGCGAGGAGGCCCGGAGGCCGAGCTCCCTTGCCCTCAGGTCTCCGAGGCACATCAAGGCCGAAGAAGGGTCGCAGCAGGCCATCCTATCCCCGAGCTCGCTGCAGGGCAGACCTAAGGCCTCTCTGATTCCCGGACGCAGGTCCATGATTCCGACTCCTGCCAGAGCGGGCGACAACTAAAGAACATTCAAACTTTCCTCCAACAGAGACTGCTCAGTTCAGTAGGGGTAGTAGAAAAGCATTTCCAACTGATTTATCACAGGCGCAACTTATTCCAGAGCTTACATTCCTTTTTCTTCTTTCGTTTATAGCTTCACTTCGTTCATTTTTCGGAATATCCGATTTTTACCGAATCATTTATTTTAATTTCTTAAGTTCTTGAAACTCTAGCAATCATAAAAAGAAGTAATTGGTGGCATTTAAAGCAATTTTCTAAGTTAAATAAGTGACGAAAGGGTAAATGAGATATAGTTGCATTTTGGAATGTGCCAGTTCTATAGAACGTCTTCTGAATGCTACTTTATTCGATTTCTTGTTAGGACATAAAAGTGTAATTGGAGAAGGATATTATTAATAAAGAAGTTAGTCGTGAAGCTTACAGTTTTAGAATTTGAGGGAAGATTTGAATAAATGGCAGATTACGAACTATTTATTTAGGTTTCGATCTCTTGTTAGAGAGAGTCATATCTTAAGCCCTTAAGTGTATGACATATTTTCTGACGTTTAAATCATTTTTGTTAAGATTTATCTCTTCATTCAATGGTATTGGTTAAGATAGTTAAATAAATTTCTTTTCCTGAATAACATTTCAATACATTCCTACAGAAGAAAATATACTGTTTGTATGAAAATATGTGAACAATAAATACAAAATTCGGAATAACAGAAAGTATATTATGTGTTTTATCTATAATTTTTAAATTACAAAAAAATTATTCTTTTTCCACAAGGCTTGCATTTTGAATATAATGCAATGTTCTATCAAATACAAAGGGTCATGGAAATGTCTTTGCACCGAAATTGCTCACATGCAATTCATTTCGTTACGAAAACATGTATATTTGTGATCAGGCATCTTTGTAGAATTCACTCTGTAGGAAATGTTTTTATTTATTGTGTGAATGAACTTTTGTAGTGTAAACTGATGTCGCATGGATTCAAGTATTAGTGAGAGCACCAAAATTGAATTCCTTTCTCGTATCGAAAAATGATGTATATAGTGTACAGATGTAGCCAAACTCTTCTCGCTCTTTTTTAAGGGGAAAGCACAGTGCGTGCTCCAATTCTTTGGACTTGAACGGCCCCTGCTGTCCAAGAGATACCAAGTGCTCTGCTTTTAATATGGCCCCTAAATATTTAATTTTCAAGTTTTAATATTTGTTGCAGTAAGATTTTTGTCTCATGAATTCCACAAATTAAAACTTTAAAAGACGAATTCGGATGCCTTTTCTTGGCTACGCATTCTTTTAGTTTTTTTTTAAAAGATTCGTTTATCGATATTCGATCATTAGATATTCTTTTCTTGGAAAGCATTCCTTTCTCGTCGTTATACTAAATAAATAAATAAAATAAATTGTCTATTTGTTTTCTTTACAATAATTAAATTGAATATCGTTCAATTAGAAGTCTAACGTGACTGTAGCCTACTTTCGCGGGGGGCTGTGAAACTCTAGTAATACCGATTTATTTACAATCGTGTATTATTTCATTATTTTCTTTTCATTTGAGTCATGTTCGATTTCGCAGTATTTATCAAATAATGAGAATAAAAGAAATGTTTCAAAATAGTTGTCATTTACTATGATTAAAAATGTTTTTTAAAAGTTACACTTAAAATTATTTTTGCATTCAAAAAGTAATCTGAAATCATGTCAAAAATTTAATCTTTGAGTAGAAATTGAAATTTATGAACTTGGTTTGAAAGAGGTTATTAATAAATTATGATTTAATTGAAGTAGCATATTCTTTTAACTCTCTGCCAGCCTCAATTTGTAGATTGAAATATGCATTTTTTCTTTCTAAAAGAGCTTTAAATATTTTTAGCATGAGAAACTAAGCTGTCAGAAAAAACCAATTTCAAATGTTATCACAAAATATGAATTTTCATAAATTTCCATTGAATTACAGTTAATATTTATTTATTATATTAGGTTGGGGAAAAAGTTATCCATTATTTTTTCGGTAGACGTCTGTAGTGATCGCTATCTCGTGAGGTATTTATTAAACAATTTCAAATTTATGCTCATTGGAAAGGTGACATTTGACACTAAAATATTCTCTTGCGGTTTTTTGTTTGATTAATTCAGTTATGAGTACAAGGTTTTAAAAATAGAAGACAACAAACAGAAAAATCGATACATTTTAGTTTTTCTTTTATAATGGCGAAAATGCTAACCAGGTGGTTAAAATTGTGAAAGGTGTTTATCGTCCTATATATGACTGTAACAACCAGTTATGCACAATTTTGGTTTCGTCGATTCCGTTTGGGTATTTGGATGCTAAAGATGCACCTCGCATGGATACAACATCGTCGAGAATGTCTATAAAATATCAAAAATTATCAAACTTGACAGCATGTCAGCAGTCCTAGCTTTGCACAAGACCTAAAAATCTACATGAAAACTGTTTTAAACCTTTTTACAAAGCGAATCTGAAAGAAGTTACAAAAAGTTCACAGAAAAATAATGGATTTCTTTTTCCCCAAACTAATATAATTGTAAAATGTTTAAAACTTAAAAAATATGTAAATCACTGAGTATAGCTCCTCCACAAAGGAAGAAAACACATGCTCACGAATACTGTGGGATGAATAGACAGAATAAACTACATAAAAAAGTATCACTATCACTTTACAAATAAAAATATTTTCAAAACAAGAAAAGTTTTAATTTTTCTTATTAATAACGATATTGATTTACGAAATAGAATTCATATTTTATGTGTGAATTTACTAAGAGTGTGTTCACTAATTTTTTTTTTTCCTCTAATGTAAACTGATTAAAAATTTTAAGCGTTTTCACTAATCTATTTACTCATTTCTTTGGTTTAATTGCCTTTTTATTAATATTAAGGCTAATTTAACAAGAATTTACAATTTAAAATGGGTTTCAAACCAATACAACAATCCATGAATGAGATAGGAAACAAACTGATAACAGGGACCTAAACATTCACCACTGGCTGGGATTCTTATTTTTTTGAAAGGAAATTTTCATGGTAGTATTTTAAGTTAATTAGTAACAATTTATACAAACAATCATTATTGGTTTACTTTTATCTATAAACCTTATCCTATTTCTGTTTCAAAATTTTTTACATCTATATTTGTATTTTCATTAGGATTTATTCAATCATTTAATGAATATTTTCATGAAAAAAACCATGACTGTAATCATTTAATCATAGTTTAAGCGATTTTTTAAAATTAACTTACCAAAATCAAGTTTCTGAGGAGAAATGAACATTATGAATGAAAAATAAACATTTAATATTTATGAACATACATGTTTTAAGTTTAAAAGGCAGATATGATAAAAAGAAAGATTAACTCTGAATTTTTAATGAGTATTTATTGATTGTATTTAGTATTTATTGAATTTTTCAACATAACTTTTATCACTTTGAGTAAGTTTTACATATTTTATTTGTCACAACATGAATAGAAAGTTCAGTAATAAAAAACATAAGAGGACAAACAGGCAATTTCTTTTGGTAAACAAAATATTTTTATTTTACCACATTTATATCACACTCAAATGAAACAATGTAAGTTGATGATTTTATGACTTTGGATGAGATTAGTGTTCAAAGTAAAAAAGACAATCCAAAATAACTATGATTAGAAACACTTTGAGCTACTTGTTTCCCAAGAAATTTCCACATGAATTGTTCTTAAAATTTTGTGCCCGTACACATCATTACTGAAAACATTTTTTCACTATCCAAAATAATGAGAAATTATTAAAAGTAATGTAAACAAATTTGCAATTGGTTTAAAAGAAAAAATTTCACAATACTTAGTTTTTACACAACTGATATCAATACATACACATTGTAAATCTAAACAGCTCATTTTTAAATTTTATAGAATAGCATTGAAATGCTTTTGAAAAAATTTGCATATAACATATTTTGTACAAGATCAAAATGTAAAATTACATTTCTTATAATAATGTAAATATATACATATTCAAAAAACATACAAATCAGCCTTTACTAATCATTCCAAATAAATAAAAAAAAGTTTATGTCGAATATTGTGAACATATGATAATATGAAATGAACTATGAAAAACTAAATCACTTTGCAAATGAGAATGTGCACAGAAGCAAAGAGCATTGAAAGGAAATTCGTACTAGTTTTAATTTCAAGACAACTTTGAAATTTTCGTTTATGCTTTCTATACTCAAATAACTTAAGGATACTTACTGATATGATATATATTAACATTATGATAAAACTTAAAACCAATTATTTTAACAATATTTTAAAATTAACCATATTTGCTCATTGCTTTAACATATCTGCCATATAAAATCATCCCCTTCTCATATTAGAAGTATAAATTCTAATGCTGTGAATGTATCAAATTTAATAATACAAATCTATATTGTTCTATCTATCTACCCTGAAAAACGAAAGAGTGCTGAATGAAAAATGTCCCAGTTCATTAGCAATTGTATATTTACATTGCATAGCATAAAACTTTTTTTATATACATGATTAATAATAAATTATTATTCAATATTAACAGCTAATAAAAAAGGAAAAAATTTACTGCAGTAGCTTAAGGACATTGAAAACAAATTTTACTGAAAGTATATGATGATAAAT
>JAPDSC010091274.1:34891-73114 GCA_026290005.1 Latrodectus geometricus | reverse complement strand
AAGATAGTTTTTAAAACAGTCATTTCTGCATTATATATTACAAACACTGCTGTTTATACGAAGTTTTATATCAAATTTGAACCAGAATATGAATAGTTTCTTGATAATTATTTATCCAATGGGCACTACCAAATTTGTAAGCAATTCCCTGATTGCTGGATAGATGCTGCATTCATCTACAAAAATATAAACAAATTATTACTGTTCAACATGTTATTTGAGCAAACTAAAAAATAAAATAACACATATTAAACATAAAATAACATTGAGATATAACAAAATATACTTTAGCTTCTGAATTATAAATATAAATCTCTAAATATGCTTGCTACATTGCAATTGCTTTATACAACTGGGTTGTATGAAATGAAATATTTTGAAAACGGTCTATTCACAAGGCATTCTTAAAGGAAAAAAATTCTATAAATAATGATTTCCTTCCAGTATTCATGAATGTAAATTTTTTTTTTAGAAATTGATGTTCCCAGAGTTAAAAGTTTTAATTCTTAACGAATGCACATAATATCTAGTGAATGCTATTGAATTTGCAATATTTTTATCATAATATTAATATTAGTTTTAAAAATATTTTCATATAAAATGTAGGATTTTTGTATTCAGTGTTCAAAAAATTTTAAATTTATTAGATTGTGAATACTTTTAAATTTTATAATTAAAGAAAAGAAAATTAAAAATGTTTCTTACTAGGATTAGGATTGTAATCAGAAAATCTTTTCAACATAGTTGTGATGATATTGACAGGATCTGTAGGTGACAAGGGCATGGCATCCCTTCGGGTGTCAGGAACTGTGGTGGTATTTCCTTTAATATCATACACTAAAGAAAAAAACACTGTTTGTGGCTCAATTCCTGAAGGCAAATTTAATCCTATTCTGGTAAGCTGAGCCTGTTGACAATACAATTGAATTATTTCAGAATCAGTTCAAAAAATGAATAAGTTCACCAAAAATTACCTGAATGAAATGTCATTTGCTATTTATTCAAGTACTCATTATCCTTGTTAAAAATATGTACTTATTTTTATAATTTACACTATAGCATTTTTATTAATCAAGTAGTGTTTTTTTTTTTTTTTTTTTTTTTTTTTTTGTTTACATAAATATACCATTCTAATAAGAATCAATAATGTTAAGAATAAGTAATGATGCCATAGAAGATGAAGGCAAATCCTCTGAATTTATAAATGAAATGAAATCATAGCATTTTTACCCTAACTTATCAACACTGTACTTATTTTCATTAAAGGAATTAAAACTTGTTTATATTTTTAATTTATCCAAGCCATCCTCTAGTTAAAAATCACATTATAAGAGGAATGAAACAGAAATTATTTTCAAAGCTTCCGGAGAATATAGTATTGCTAAACAGTTATGTTTCAAGAAATTCATGTACTTTGAAAAAAAATTGACCGTTTCCTTCCAACTATTGTTTTTTATTGTTAGACAGCAAATAATACATTAATAAAATTTAATTAAACATTTAAATTTTTATATCATGCACACAATAATAATTAAGTGCACTTAGAATATTGCAACCATATTATCAATTGAGAAAGAGGAAAACATAAATAAAAATGGTATTGGCAATCAACATTTGTCAATTAATAATGATATTTTATTCAGAATCTGAACAAACACTATTGTTAGAAATCATCCTGCATCCTACACTTTAAAAATCACAGTTATAATAATAAAAATAAACATAAATCTAAATTGAGAAACAGGTACACATTATAAAATATACTTTTACAAATAAATTTTCATTTTTTAACACACAACTTTTACTTACAATGATAACATATTTGGGAAAAATCTTAAGATGTACATGCAATTAATATATATTATAAATAAGATTATATTAAAACAATTCACGTATATTTTGGTAAATAAGACAGATTATATAATAATTGTAATTGACAAGAAATCATTATAGTGGACATGTTATTTCTTTTAGGAATTATTTTTAAAATTACAAAGCAATTAAACTTGAAATCACGATAAAGTAGACTAAAAACTATCTGTAAAAAGGAGACTAAAATAAATTATTATACTTGACATTCATAAGTATTATACACTGAAAGAGTCCTAGTAAAATTTTACTTACGAAAAATAGCATTCTGTCTTTCACAAACACTATAGCAGACATCCCTGGTGGAGCAATTTGTGGTGCTGCAAGTGGTATTGTCAAGCACCACTGAATAGCCCATTTCAAGGATCTATCAGGGACCTATAAAGAAGTTTAACATAAAAAATATAATCTCATTTCATGGCAAAATCATTCTACTTGACTATTTTAATTTTCAAGGAAGTATCTTCTGGAAAACATTGAGCAATTAAATTTTTCTCAAAGCAATGAGGATTGGTTTGTCTTCCAATTCCTAATATTTTATATAAGCTTCTGAATTATGATTTTTTGCAATAGCTTCTATTAATTTTTATGAAATTGAATATTTTAACAGAATCTCTAGACAAATTCCCTATTTTTTTAATAATTACAAAATAAGTTAATTAGAAGCATTGGTTGAATTATAAAAACTGCATAAGGAATATAAAGAATAATATACAAGGAAATAAAAATCAAAATGATTAATATAAAAAAACAAAACATTCAGCCAAAAAATTGACAGTGAGGGAAGATCAGAAAAATGTATATTAATAATTATCTTATTATTTATGTAACACATTATATAAAAACAAATTTATTAAACTAATTTTAAATTCATATACTTGATTTAAATGAACAACAATCACTCAGTTCAATTCACATTTTTTTTAAATACTTTATGAAACATTTAATATATTTTTTAATTTTCTCAAGTTACAGTTTATTTTTTAAATAAATTTTTTCAGATTTTAATTTTTATTTTTAAATTTGACCTTATCTACTCTACAAACTAGATAACTGTTATTAAGTATTTCAAGAATTTCTACTATATTTTAAATCATTTTGTTAAGTAATTTTTTGGAGTTTAATAACATTTCAGAGATGCAGTTTTTCCCAAAGAAACAAAACCCAAGCAGTAAGAATTTAATTTCAATAACTGCATTGTGAGAAGCATAATTTTACGAAATTATATTATTAATTGCCAAGAAATGTGCTTGGAAAAAAAACACTCATTTAATGTTTCAAATTTTTTCTTAAATTATGAAAGCAGTTTTTCAACAGTAGAGTGTGAATTCAAATAGATACTTGACAAATCCTCTTAGCAAATCATTTATATTTTAAAAGATTTTATTCAAAGAAATTTAAATTGGGAAATTATTTCTGTTTTATCTTGGAGCTCTATTTTTTTCTTAACTCAAAAGATAAGAATTTCATTTTAAAAATAAAAGTTTTATGAAATTTTATAATACTTCTTTGCCTAAACCTCAATTACTTATAGAACTAAAAAAACTTGAGAATTAAAAAGTTATACAGCCTATATGTAAAACAAAAATTACTGATTTTTAAAAATTTTTAAATTTGAAAAAATACAGAATTGAATAAAAGATTAAAGAAAAATAAAATTTTCAATTATATTATTAGAAAGACTTGTAAATTAAACAACTAAGATAATGAGGTTTATAACTGGATTGTTTTGTTTTTGTGTGATTTACTGGTGCAAGGTCCAATACTGGACATTTCTGCACTGTACAATGTTTAAAACTTGAAACTTAGTAATAAAAGGATAGTCAAATGTATGAGATGGAGGGTATTGAAAATTTAACAACAGTTAACATAAAAGATTGAAATGGATTAAAATTTAAATAGAATTCAAAAAACCAATTGAATGTAAAAATGCAAACAAACTTCTATGTGGTTTAAGCCCAATTAAATCTGATAAAATTAAATTTGTGATGTTAAAAAATACTAAGAATAAATCATTGAAGTTAGAACAAAAAATTAAAATGTGATGTATGGTATATGGTGCACGATATATGTTACAAATCAGAGAGCACTCTGAGACAAAAATAGTGCTTATGTGTAAATTGAGTATGTCCAATGTGAAGGCATTTAAGTTTTATATCAATCACGCATAGGAACAAGTGGGAATGGAAGAATGCAAAAAGATATTATATAATTATTAGTTTATTTGCAAATCCCAAGTTCTCTGCCAGTGGGAGGAAATAAAGTCTTTGACAAATTGTTTAATGTTTAATCAGTGGCATTTTCAGCAACAGTATCTGCAAGCTCATTTCTAGCAATGCTAACATCACTAGGAACCCAACAAAACACAATATCAAAAATCCTTTAGTATTCAATATATTTAAAATATCTAATATTTCCACATTCCTGCTATCTGTATAGATACAATGTTTTAATGAGAGTTTGTATTAATTCAAGACCATGTAAAATTGTGACAGCTTCGGCTCTGTAAATAGAACATGACGTATGATAATTTTAAAATATATTTCCAAAAACAATACCACAACCAGCATGACAGGTTGATTTTGAGTCATCAGTATTAACAGGAATGTAGGAGGAAAATTGATAATGAATATATGAGAAAATCTGTTGCAAAACAAGAGATGTGGCTGATTTACTGTATTCAGTAAAAGGACTGATTGTATTAGCAATAATGTTGTGCCAAGGTGGAAATCTCACAGAATTTATAAAATGGATATGAAAATTGTGGTACTCAAAGAAAGAAACGAGTTTGTACATTCATAGAATGGTCAAACTCATGTGGTCATGCATAATATATCCTCCTTAGAGAGAAGCAGACAATCATAGAATTTAAAGAGTGTTGTGATGCTGATAACATTTTAAAATAATAATTTAGAGATAATTGCTTATACCTCAGATCAAGAGGCAATTGGTTACAAATCACATAAAGGCTCTAAAAGGAGAAGTCTGGAATGCTCCAGAACAGATTACCAAAGCTGAGTAATGTACAGGGTCTAATTTGCATAATACACATGACCTAGCTGATCCATAAATTGCACTACTATAGTCAATTTGTGATAAAATAATCAATTTATATACAAGAATTAATGCTGTACAAACTACAACTCAAGAAATATAAAAACACTTTCAGAATATTTAGCAACATTTCACACCTCTTATGTAAGATATGTATAGGAAAGTCAACTTTTTTGTCAAGAAACGATACCTGAATAACCACATGAATAATTGTGTCTAATATCTTAATTTCTGGATCAGGATGAGGCCCAGTTTTTCAGAAAAATGGATACAATTACTTTTGGAAGGTGATAAAGCATGCCAATTATCATTACACCAAGCAGCAAGATTATTGCTGCTGTTTGTAATTGCCCTTCAATAAGCCACATATTGGAATCTTGGCAAGAGATCAACAACATAATAGTTGAGGGTTGCAATACATGAAGAATGTTACCTGCTGATGCAAATATTAAAAACAGTAACTCTTAAGACAATTCCCCGAGGAACCCTTTCAGATTGGATAAAAAATTCTATAGACATTAAAAATGAATTAATATGAGAATTTAAAAAATTCTGAATAAAAATTGGTAAATTTCTTCTGTAGTTAAAATTAAATAAAGTGTGAAGAATTAATACAAATTAGAATATGTGTCATGTCCTATCATAGGCCTTTTCTATATCAAAAATGATAGACACTAAATGATGCTACTGCACAAAGATATTCCTAATTTGTGTTTTTAGGTATGCAATATTGTTAAAAGTCGATCTACTGCTCTGCTGATAAAACGATATGTACCAATTGTTTTCAAGAACATAAACAAACCGGGAGTTCAACATATCCTCAAACGTTTTAGCGAGACAACTTGTGAGAGCAACTGGATGATAATTTTGAAGATCAGTTGGATCTTTCCCTAGTTTCAATATTGGAATAAATATTGCTTTGCCCCAGAGACTAGGGTAAACATGTTCATTCCATATTCTATTGAATAGAATAAAAACGTTTATTAAAGAATCGTGGCTAAGATGAAGAAGCATCTTATATGAGACACCATTTGGTCCTTGACAAGTATTTTTAATTTGGGCCAGTCTTTGTAGCATAGCAATTATATAGGTGTATGACTTGATCATAAAACTTTAGAATCATAAGAGACTGGACTAAATATTCTTGCAAAAGTTTCACAAATAAGATTGATAATATCATATGGAGAGAGTATGTGACAGCTTCTCTTGGTAATATTGGAATAAGGAAATCTTGATACAATTTTGCTTTAACTTTCTTTCATAACTGTTAGCTGGAAGTTAATGATTTGATGGAGGAGACATCTTATTCAAGATTCTTTTTGACTATTTCGTCATACTTGATGAGCTAAAGCTTTAGCTTTGTTGAAAGCTATGAGGTTTTCTATAGTGGGACCCCTACGAAAAATAACCCACAACTTTTTTTGTTTCTTGTATGACACCTAACACTCATTGTTGCACCATGGTTTATGATGTTTGCATGGAATTAAGGAGCGCTTGGGAACTGTACTTTTGGCTGTATCTAGAAGTGCATCAGTAATTTTTTGTTCAGCATCATCTATAGCCTCGCTTTGAATCATGCTGTCAATAATCACAGCTAATTGGATGTAGTAAGGCCAATCTGCACAATAATAAGAATAACTGAAAGCTTGTGGTTTATTAATACCAGTTTGAGATATACTTAAAGAAAAATTATCGCTGTCATTTTCAACACTAAAATTTAATAAAGGCAGAAGTGACAGGTGAACAAATAGCCAAATCTAATGAATGTTAAGTTTAGGAGGATTGGCGAAAATAAATTATTTCTGTGGATTTAAGAGGCAAGTACTGTTATTCAAAATAAACTGCTCAATTATATGATCATGAAAATTGTTATTATCATTACCCCATAAAGTATTATTCCATTAATGTCACCAAGTAATTTAAAGGGTATAGGTAGATAATCCAATAGATTGTTCAAATCATTTTCATGAACAGTGTTAGGAGGCAAGTAAAGGCTACAAATAGTTATGAGAAATATTGTATGTACTCATATTGCAACAGCCTATAATGATGTGTTAAGGGGTTGGACAGAACTAAGGAAGTTACAAGATACAAGAATGCAAACACCTCCAGATACAGTATCAGGAATAACATCTTTTCTCACTCAGTTATTGTTACAAAATTTAAGACACAGAGGCTTCAAGAATATTTCTAGAATGGGAAAATTCACTGGCAAAAAACATATTACTAATGTTTTTGATATCTTCTCTATGACTGTGAAGACCTCAAGAATTTCAAGAAAGGAAAGACACCATTGAGTATAAAATCAAATGCTCTAGCCTTGGAGCAAACCACCTGGGATTCAGAAGAATCTTTACTGTACCTTGTTTAGAAAAAGCTAGTTCCCCCCCCCCTTATAAAAGGTGATTTATGACATTATTCTCTTGCATGCTTCAATTTTTGGGACCTTTGTGATTTATTATTTTTTTTTTTTTTTTTTGCAAAAGACTTTAGAGAAATATGTTTAAGAATAGGTGAGACATTTGTATTAAAAATATTTGCAGATTAATTTTAAAATCGGAAGACTTAAGCCATCTGTTGTACTACAGAATTTCATGTCTTTTTTTAACAGATTGTGAATAACTAATACTTTGTTGAGGGGTACAGGCTGACATAGCACACCTTACTTTGGGGAAGATAAGTTTTGTTTTAGTTTCATAGTAGTAATTTCTTTTTCTAATAATAATTTCTTGTGCATGATCCGAAGCAAGGGAGATGTTCACCACTGCAGTAGACACATTTTTCTTTTAATTGACATGTACTGCTGTCATATCCAACAGAAGCACACTGAGCAGAAGTTAAAGGTCCTATACAAGTAGTTTTTGCACGTCCAAAGTGTTGACATTTAAAGAAACAGAGTTTAGAATATAAGGTCAAATACTGCAATTTAAGTAACCAGCTCTAATAGATTGAGGTAGAGTATTAGTCACAAATATGAGTATGAGATGTTTAGTTTTTATAATTGTAATGTGTTGTACATAGCATACTTTTTGGTCAATAAGACTATTTAGAATTGAATCTACTATAGGCAGATATTATAACATCAATATTAAGACATTCCAGTTTTAGAATGTTTTCGGCCTGTTTAACTGATAAAAATTCAATCAAGAGATCACCAGATTTCATATTGCAAACATTTTTGACATTTCCAACTGTACCAATAATACTCTTTTCAATTAAGAAATGAGAATCAAAATTGCCCTCCATTCTTTTAATGACATAATTTTTCTGATCACTTACCATTTGTTGCTCCTAAGGGAGTAAAGAATTAGAAGTATACACTCCATAAAAAAAGTTTGAATTAATTTAAAGCTCACCTACCATGGGGCCCAACAATGGGATGCAGGATAACTGCACCAGTGCTAGCCATGCCCTACATGCTTTCAATACATTTCTGAAGTGGCCTCTACCTTTATCAAGTCACTCAGCAGATGTAAAATTATAGGGCTCATTTAAGATGATTGATGCATCGAAAACCACAACACACTTCCCATTTACCTGAAGCAGAGGCCAAAGTAATATGTTGTTTTCAGGGAGTTTTAATTACCAGGACTTTCCTTTCCAGGTACATGGTTCTTCATACTTTTGGCAAATATGTGGGTGATTAAGTCCCCAGGAGAAGCTAATAGTAACAGGAAGGTGATAGCTACTCAAGGAGAGCTCTCAACCTTTTACAAGGAAACCATAAGGATGGAAAAAAGAAAGAAAGGGCAAAGAAGAATAGGAGAAGGAAAGAAAGAAGAGAAAAGATCGTTAGGATACCTTGGGATTGTGACACTCGTGCGTACTTAAAGAAAGTAAACCCCATAAGGATGTTCATAATTGGTATTTTTTAAGATTATCAGAAATATATTGAAACATTTGAAGAAAAATAAATATAAAATTAAAAAATATCAAGTTGTATACCATCTCTAGGTGCATTATATGAATGCAATCTTTAAATATCCTCAGAGGAGCATTCAAAAGTCTTCCGAAAGCAAGCAATGCATTGGGTTTGTAAGGAATTGATACGACCTAAAAAAAAAAGTAAATTTGCTGCAGTGCATTTAAAATTATTTCACAGCAGCGAAAGAATTATTAAAACTACAATATTTAATATTTAAAGTGCAGTTTAACACTTCATAGGGGGAAAAAACCCCATTGTTAAAAAGAAATTAATGCTTGAGTATGAAAATATTAAAAAATATATTTAAAATACATATTACTGAATTCATTTTGTTTTTCACTTGATTTATTTACTTCTTTGCTCTATTTTTATGAGAAGTTGATAAATAATTACACTAAAGAGTGAAAAAAAATTTATCAGTGTTTTTAAGACATTGCTATTAACCTATACTGAAAATCATTTTCATAGTTTTGTGCAACAGCTTAAACAAATTCTCATAAGGAAATTAAAAACTTATAAAATACAAAAACATTTATTTTTCCTTTTAAGAAATTGTTATATATGCCATTCCTTTAAAACTCCTCATAAAAATAGGAAATTTAGAGGGTCTGCACTCCTTGTAAAAGTCAAAAGAAATGGAAAAACTTTTACACGTAATTCACTATTCCAAGAATTTCTAAAGCAATTGCAAAAAAATAAATAAATAAATGAAATAATAATAAATAAATAAATAAATATAAATCTATCTCTAAGATTCAAAGAGTTTCCAAGACCAATAATAGCCATGTAAACTAATCACACTTAAAGTTGATTTTTAAAAACTGCAAAAACAATCATATATTATAATAACAGCTAGCACTCTAATAAAATTATTAATATTTTTAAAATTTTACTGAAATCAAGTGATCATACTTTTGCATCAAAATATCTTTCAATCACTTGCAATTCATCAGCTGTCCACTGATCTTTATATTCTGGATTGGGAGTGAGCTTCAAATGCAAGGATTGCAGAGTTTGAGGATTAATGCTCACTCTACATTGCAGAGTTTCAGCTTTAAACAATGTTACACCAACTTCTGTAGTGTGCATAGCCATTAGCTACAAATTAAAAAAATACACAAGAATTTTATGCACTTAAAGCATACAAGTTTATTCCAACACAGATTATGAAACACTAAATTTATTTTGTTTTAATAAATATTTCCATCATTCATTTTATATAGACAATTTTAAATATATCTATAATTCACAGTAATATATATATATATATATATATATATATATAAACTTATATATAATAGTTAAGTTATCTCAGAAACTTAGTTCCTTTATTTATATTCTGATCGTTACTAAACAAATATTTTCATAAAAAGCACTTTCGCAGCGGTTAATTATTTCTTAACATTGGAAACTTTTATGAGTAAAATAAGTAAATGGAAATATACTAATTTTATATATATATATCAACATGGAATTTTTTTTTCTCAAGTTTCACAAAATACTCTCCAGCTGAGAAATTAACAAAACTTTATTTAAAAGAACACTTTAATTTATACATTTTTAAATTAACTCAGAAGAAAAAAATTACTAATAATAATGATAACTGCTAAATGTGTCACTGTGTTCCACAAAATCTTTAACATTTTCTCTTTTTTTCTTTTAGTAAATTTCTATTTAAAAAAGAAAAAAAATTCTTAGTGAAAAATGAAATCAAGTAATTGAATGAATTTCACACAATTAACTTGGTGTCTCAATACTACAATAATTTGAATGAATAAAAGCTTACAAATTTATTTAAAAAAAAAGAGAGGAAGTTTAGTTTTTAATTTCTGTTTTTTTTTTTTTAAAGCTTATGTAAAGAAACCAAAGAACTAAATTGTATGCAAAGCATATAGGATGATAATAATATAAAAGAAAACTTCATTTGAATTTATAAAAGTAGATTTCTCTGACAAATAACTAAAATACAAATACTTAAAAATGCATGGTTTCAGATGTATATACTTTTATATAAAGATAATAATTTCTCCCTTTTTACTGATGCAATCATTATAAATTTTTTATAATAATAAACAAAGTATTAAGGAATAGTTAAGTTATCTCAGAATACACACACTTAAAAAGTATGTATAAATGTTAATGTTTACAGTAAGAATGAACAAACAAAAATTCTACACTTTTTCCAAATCAATATTAAAAAACTATTATAACCATAAAATGCAAAAAAAAAAAAAAAAAAAAAAAAAATTATAATAATGTTTGCAATGTCATGAAGATTTTACATTGTTCATACTGAAAATGTTTTAAAAGTTAATGAAATTATTCATAATAAAAATTAATAATTTTTTTTTCATACTTAGAAATTTCTCAAAACGTTCATGCTATGAAATTTTTATGTAAGTAGAAAACAAGTTTCTTTTTTAACATGAAAACTTCTGCAGATAATATTTCATTCATTAACAAATTACTTTTAACAGTCAGTCATTTTTCTTTTCATTAATAGAAAATATATATTATATACTGTACTTTCCTGATTATAATGCGCAAGATATTTTCTCAACTAAAAGAAAGAAAAAAAGTGTCGCATAATCTGTTGAAATTTTGCTCAGCAAATAGTCAAAAATATATACTGCTGATAACGTGGTGTCATACAAAATAAAAAAATAAACCATATGATTATAAACATAAATTGTACAGAAAGAACACTTATTATGAAAAACAATGATTGGATCCTATTTGGATTCACCTCATCATAAAGTGCGATGAACTGAGATGAAAGAACCAGATAAATCATATTGATAATTTAAAGAAGAATCTAGAAAAACTTATTAATTTATAGTTCTGAATTTTTAACATGAAGTTAAATATATTTTAAAAATAAAATATATTTGTTTCGTTAATAATTAAACGAAAGAAGCTGATTATTTTTTAACAGCACACTATATAAATTTTTTGTTCTGTACTGTACAAGTTTTGTTACTTTAACACATTTGTGGCCATTTTTTTATTTGCTTACTTTTAGCATAAAATCAGCTTAGTAATTTATATGCTTTCATTTCCACATGACAATACATGAATTTAAATAATTTCAGAATAAAATAGCTCAGGTCTAGTCAAAATTTAAAATGGTAATAGCCAATAGTAACTGTAATTTTTTTCAAGGAATCAAATTTATTCTTGAATGTAATGGGACAAAAATGATTACAACTAAAATAAGTCAGTCAAATTATGGCACCATCTCTTACTTATTTTAATAAACACATACATGGCATTTCTTTCAGAACTTTATTCAAAAAGTTTTTCTTTAGGAGAATGTCTATATGAAATTAATGAATTAATTAAAGAGTGTCTATATGTGAATTATCCATAGAGGCATATAATACACACAATGAAATTAGAAACTTTTTGAACATAATCCACAAATTATATACAGAAAAATAGTACTTTACAAGCAATTAGGTCTAGAAGTATACACTATTTAGGTTTATATACATGATGAGAGTATTTCAAATAACTAATAGATTTTTGTCACTTTGTTTAACACTTTGGAAACCTAAATTATTATTAAGAAATCCATAACATGTACTTTTATAAGGCAGTTTCTTAATCCCATTTAATCAATTTTTCAAACAAAAAATTGTCTCAATCGATTTTTGAATATTTATAACTTGATGATTATCATGCTAATAACAAAACATTTTTGATAGAAAATAGGTTAAGAGGGGGGGGGGGAAATACATCTATAAAACAAATATAATTAAGACATTTCATAGCATAAAATTTTTTTAATAAAATTGCTAGCTGGAACTCACATTTTCAGATTGAATGACTCTACCCAAGCTCTTCCTCATAAAGCAGCATCCCAGGAATCTCTCGAGAGGTGAAGTATGGAACTGGTTTTGTCCAACAACAGGTGAAGCAGGTTGAGTGCTTGTAATAGTTCCAGGTGTGCACAACAAGTCAAAAGACTTGTGTGTCAGCAGAGTGGGAGTGCCTGCTTGCCAAGAACAGTGCAAAACTCTTGAAGATTGTACAGAAGATAAACTGACACCTGCTAGAAGAAAATTCATCAGGTAAAAATAAGAGAGAAAAATAATAAATCTTTAAATAAATTTGATGTTTAATGAAAAAAATTACATAAAAAAAAAAAAAAAAAAAAAAAAAAAAAAGGACGTGCCTTTAATTATGTGCTTGAAAGTAAATTAATGTTAAATAAATGAACACACAAATTTAATGTGCACACTATCTGTAATGATGTAATATAAAATGTTTCTTAATGTACATATGAATTTTGCATGCACACACACTTAAGCATTAATGATCAATCAATACACATTTTTTAAATTTTATATTTTTTTAAAAACAAAGCTTACCAGAGGATTTAGAGTGATCAGCTTGTGGACTGTGCAAAGCAGGATGATTGCTACTTCCAGGACTCTGGGCAGTCCCGGTAGGACGAGGAGAGGGCCTTGGTACAGAAGGGCTACCAGGCCATGTGCCAGGAGCCGGGGAAGACATTGATAGATTGCCAGCACTGGCTGGTGCAGCAAAGGGTGAGCCTCCATCACCATGAGCTATATATTGGTAATAATGAATTAAAATTTCAGGCATGGACTTGGAAAATCAAATTAAATGTCCCAAAACAATTTCATTTTGATTTATTTTTTCATATTATTGTGATTTTGCATTTATAAAAAGTCAAATGTATTGTCTTGAAATTTGAATTTTAAAGTAGTTTCCTGTAAATTCAAAATACACATCACTTGATATATAAACTGATTCTTTTCTGTACTCCTTTTTCAAATTTAACATACTGATATTTGACTACATCAAGAAAATTTTGATCAAAAATGAACTTTGGAGCATTTTAATTAAAAAGAATTAGTATGAAATAGAAATTTAAGATTTAATGCAAGTCTTGATTAAAAAATTAATTTGGATAAATATTTGTACTTAAAAAATAGTAAAAATAGAAATATTAAAGATGTAAAAAATATAAATGAAAATAAATATTTATTCATTACTACAATTATAGGCTGAACAAAATCATTGCTATTAAACAAGGAAATTTTTAAAATAGAATTATAATAAAAATATTTCACTAATTTCATACATAAAATTAACTTAAAATCACAATTTTTGATTCAAAATAACTGGAATTATAAAGCATTATAGTCATGAAATGAATAAAATGCTTTATAATTACAAATAATGCAACATTTACAAATATCATTTTTATATAAATGTAACCTGTTTTCATTTGGAGCACAAAACTGTATTTTACAAAATAAAACTTTTGTTTTTGAAGTCTACATCATTCACTTTTAAATTTAAAAAGTCAATTGTTTTCATCTCAAGGGAATTTAATGATTTAACTGCACTTTGGCAGATTTTAGACATTTTATTGAATTAAAAAAAAGTACTATATAGACGAACAGATGGATACAAGTATAAAAATATAATATCTAAACATGTTAATAGTTTTGAATTTTTCTCAGACTTGTTGGTGGAAAATATTCTGATAAAAAAGCAAAAACCTCATCTATGGTTTCAAGGCTAAGAATAAATTTTTTAAACAGTTATAGCGCCCCCTGTCTCAGCAACACCCATGACATCATCAACAAGGAAGTCAGTCCCTCTCCAGAAACCATAGGAATAAGACATATATTAATATGACTCTTATGTTAACTCTTTTCCCTTTATGTTTAGATTTCATTTTGTTTTATTTGTAGTATATAGATCTGTGTTGTCCTCAAGTTGTATATTAAATGGTAATAAATTACTTTTGAGCTATTTAAGGAATTTATTTCTTTTTCCTATTCAACCTGATAAATGCTACACAGTTTAATTTTTTGACATTTTTATATAATACTATTATGGAAATAATCAAAATTCATCTCAACAATTAAATTTTGGTTATAATTTTTCTGTGTTAACTTTTTTCAAAAGTTAAGTATTTGAAAAGTAAGCAATAATAAATAAATAGTTGCAATTTTTAGTTAAATACATGCCTCCAGAAATTTTTTTATAAATAGATCTAATTTGTATTTTTCCAGATATATTTAACTGATTGATTAAAAAGCAAATTTTTTTCAAATATTTGGTATAACTATCTTAAAATTTACTCAGCTCACAATGAAAAATTATAAATGCTCTATATTACATAAAAATTTCATTAAAAATGTTTTTTTCTAGGTGGAAATCATTATTTTTTTATTCTTTTAAAATTATCTTCACAATTATTCAAACAAAAATGTAAAAAAGTATTTCAAGTTATAATCTTTTTATCTCATCTTTAAAAATCCCTCATTACTTTCCATTTCACACTAATAAAATGAACAAAAAATGCTTTTCTGTTAATTTTTTGAGAATATTTACTTGTACAATCAAATTTTAAATTTCCTCTAACATAATTAAATATTCCTCATTTCTTTCCACAGTAAAATGAATAGTTAAGAAATTGCAGATGAAAATTTAAAAAAATGTATAGTTCACAAATACACAATTTTATTCTTAAAAAAAAATTTCATACAGAAAACTGCCACAAAAATATCATTTACATGTACATTTAGATAAATACCATTCTAAGCAATTGTTGACATATAATTGAAAAACACTATTAGAATTAAATATTTCATGGAGATTATTTTTAATGCCACATAATGTAACTGCTGATGACTTACCTTGCTGACTCATGAAATTTGTAGCTGGAGACTGCATAGGCACTTGCGATGATGGTGAGGGCGTGGGCAAGAAAGAAGGTGACGGGACATGCAGAGGATTTGCAGGTGAATTGGCTGCAAACAGATTACCAGGCGACTGAGCCTGCACATGAAGAATGGACGGCGATGGGCTTACATGCTGGGCTTGGGAGCTCAAAGAAGGTGGAGATGCAAGCGAAAATGATGGGTTGGGTGAAGCGCCATAACTTTGCTATAAAAAACAAAAGCTCCATTAATCTCAATCGTAGCGCAACCCACTAAAATTATCAGCATGCCAGCCTGGATACTTTCAAATTTTAAAACATGCTTCCCCTTTGTTATGCAATTAGTTGATGAATACTTTAGTGATCAAATATGAGTAAAATTATTTGCTTGTTATTCTAGAGAATTTTTTGACTGCACATTTAGATTACACTAGGAAAAATCTCTTAATATATAAAACTCCACTTCATTTTTGAGAGTATAAAATTACTGAGTTGTATGTTTTGTAACTTGGATATCATGTCATGTAGAAATGTTAATAGGAAATATGTATGTAAGAAAGAAATACTAAAACTCTGGTAATAATCCTGGAACAGAAATTAAACCTGACAAATTTATGCCAAAATTACATCTTATTTGTCAGATAAGGGACAGGATTATACTTACTGCAACAAATGAATTGGATTCCTTTAATGAAGAGTGCTATTAAAGCACAATATTATATTATGCTTTAATAGCACTCTTATACAATACATATTAAAACATGGTTCATAATCAGTATAAAATTTTTTTTTGGAAGAGTATTTGCGGACTTTCCTAGAATATAATGAGATTTAAAAGATTTATAAAAAATATATATTTTAAAGCAATAGTTTTGTTTTATTTTTCTATATCAGGGGTGGCCAAGACGTTGACCGCGAAGACATTTTAGGTAGTCCACGCAACCATCCCGATAATGACCTCAGATATTAACAATTTAATTTATGACTTATGACATAGAATCAATGAATTATTTAAAATAAAAATTTACTACAGTCTATGCTTTAAAACCCAAAACAAAATGCAAAGATTTACACAATTTTAAGACTTATGATTTAAAACCTAAAACGGACATGATGAGCATGATAAAAACATTTAAAAAAAAAAAAAAAAAACTATAGAAAGAAATATATCTCAATTAAGAAAACATAAGAAACTTCAAAAACATGGAGGAAGAGTGCATCCATAATCCAAACCGAGACTTCAAAGGTTTCGCTTAAATACTTGTTTTCTTTGAAGAATTTGAAAGAAGATTCGCTGACATTAGGTTGAAAGAAATACTCAATTTTATGATATTTCCATTTAACAAAAATATCAACAATAATGGAGTATCTAAAAAAAATAGGACATTTAATAGATATCACATAAGTCAGGGTCGAGGAAGAAATTATTAAATTAAGATGCAATATATTTTTCTTAAATCCAAAGCATATTTAGCGATACTGATTTTTGGAAATTAATTTCTGGGGAAATGTTTCCAAATATTTACAAATTGAAATTGTACTTGTAATCATATTTTGGATCGAGGTATCTTTGCGAATCAGCTTTTTCAACCATGAACAAAAAACAAACATTGATCGCAATTAACAGTTTAATTTCGTGTTTATGCATTGCAATAAGCTCATACTAGCCACAATATGATAAACTTAATGCAAACATACAGTGCCAAATTTCAACTAAACGAAGTGAATAGGATGATCTGTTTTTGATATATGAAATCTTTGATTATTTTCGTCAGTAAATTTTTATTTTGTAAATATTAATATTAAGTTTTTTTTTTAGAAAAATTACATAATTTACAATTTTTTCTTGTTATTGAAAATAAATATGTATGTTAATTTAGCTCTGCCATTGGTAGACCGCTTTAGATTTTTAAAATGTGGAGTAGACCCCGGACCCAAAAATTTGGCTACCCCTGTTCTATACCATGTCATCTTGCTTTTATAGTATTAGATTTTTTAAATTTAATTAACCTTTTTAAAAATTATGAAAAAAATTATTAAAAGTTTACTTTTTATTCCTAAATAAGAAGTTGACTGATTATCAATTATTTAATCAAATTATTGAAAATTATTACATGTCACATAAAATTATTTTAACTGCAACAATTCACTAAATAATTACCTTCATTTATTTACAAAAGAAATGACTTGTATACACTTTCAAAAAATTAAATAAATATTGTAATTAAGATTTTTAAAAACATCAGTTTTTTTTCAATTATTTTAAATAAAAATAATTTAAAACTAATTTTTCAACATATCTGAAATGAAACAAAACACGAGGAAAATGTTAAAAATGCATAAAATTACTGTCATAAAATTGATAGAGATTACTTTTACGCAATTACTGATACAAAAAATAAAAAAAAACAATGATAAACTCTATAATATTTATTATGTAGGATTAAAACACAGAAACAAAACAGGCATTATAAAATTCATAATAAATTAAGACTCCTATTATGCTCACATAAATAACAATCATAAAATTGCTAGTAATAAACCTAATTAATGATACAATACAAGAATTTAATTTATACACTTTTCTTCAATCTATGGAGGCTTTACTAAAATTATAACTACACACACACACACACAAAAAAATGCAATCAAGAACTAAAAAAAAAACTTATTTAAAATAATCAAAACTAACTGAAATTATTATTTCCTTCTCAATATCTTCCTTTATTTCAGATAATTTCTCTATTTTATTTTAATGGAATTTAAAAAGATAAGATATTGAAACCAAGGATAGTAAAAAAAAACTACCTTTGCAATCAGTACAAATGTGACAAAAGAAATTAATTTTAAAAATGTAAATTTAAAACGAAGAAATTCAAGTGAATCAATGATTTAAAACTTCAAAAAGAAAAACTTGAAATATAAACTTTCATATTTACAAATAGTTGACGAGATATTATGGTTTTGATTCTTTTTAAGATTTGCACCTAATTTTTATTGAATACTTGTTATTATTTTCCACAGCAAGAATTGCATCAATTAGAATTTAAGAGATATTACTGAATCATTATGAACTCACTTGTGACAGAACTGAAGTGTGCGGAGATGCTGGTGTGTGGGGATTGGATCCAGATGGAGGAGTCATTGGCAAATGAAATCTTAATCCTGAGCCTCCGGCAGAGGAAACACTATCTTGACTGCGACACTGAGCTGGAGAACCTGGTTTCACTTGACTGGACACAGAAAGAAAACCAGAATCCAATGAATCTAATGTGGGAACAGGAGAAAGAGGGTTTTCATCTTCAGTTTGCGATCGTCGTCTAGCCTGAGTTGCAGTTTCATCAATAAATTTACTCAGGAAAGCCTAGGAGGCAAAGTTCAACCAATTTTTACTATACAAAAATAAAAGTGTGAATTACAAAATATAAGGCTTTTTCTGAAAACAGTCGAATGTTATCAATAGTAACATAATGTTAACTTAAGCACTCAATTTAATTTACACATTTCCCAATAGGTTTGGGTATTTAGAGTTTAGAGTTATTTTTTCTTAAATACATTTCTACAATGTGGACAATCATTGTTCAATACAAATTACACTTTTTTGAATCCCCTGTTCTACATTTAACCACTTGTAAAGTTATAACTTAAAATCACTTTTATCTCACTACAGGAACATGTTGCAATAATCCACACTTTAAACTAGAAGTATAGTTATTACTTGGACAGTAAAATTTTCAAACTAAGCAGTATTTTAGCTAAGAAAGTCAAACAAGCTAAGAAATAAGCAGTGTTCATTTTGTAAAAGGCATTTTAAGTTACCTTAATACTATTAATTGTAGATAATTCTTCAACAGCTTTCTGCTTGTCAAATACACTATATGCACCATCACGGATGGCAACAAAACCATCAGGTCTACATTCAATATCTAAACAAAACCTAATTAAAGTTAAGGAAAACAATACATAGATAAACATATAAGCACACATACACTTTACCAATTAAAATGAAGGTTTTCATTACTAAATATATTACTGAATTACTTTATTTAGAAATATTACTATAACTTTCATATAGTGAATTGTATTAGTGAGCAATTCACTATATGAAAGTTAGGAACATTAGCGAGCAGTGAATTGCATATTGACATATGCAATTTACTGCTTGTTTTTCTTAGCCCTTAGCATTTTTAACCAGACTTCAAAAATAAAAATAAAGGAGACTATGACATAAAATTTTGCTTTTAAAATTAATTAATAATAATCACTAAGATGAGAGCATCAGAATATGGAGATCCTTCATTGGCAGTAATACAATTTAGAAAATTATCATAGCAGAATTTCATAATTTTCTTAGTTTCATGCACTTTTTGTAAGTTCTATTCAGTTCTTTTAGAAGCACAACAAAACAGTTTTGTCTAAATGATGTGTAAAATATTAACTATTTTCCTTAGTAGATACACAATCTATTTTAAATAATTACTGGTTGAATTCTAAAATTTTAATACCATTTGCTTAATTTTATCGAAATCCGCAATGTTTCAGAACCACACTTTATTTTGGTTTGTTTAAAATTATCTAATATTTTTAGAAACATTAAAGTGAACCTTCTTTTATTAACATTATAATTAATAATTAGCCCTTCAAACTCTAAAAAGACTTCCAATCATACTAAATAGCAGAATTTTCTACTAGATCTTTTCAGATTTCCTAGGAATTACAAAAAGAGCAAAAAATCTACTTTTACATAACAATAATTAAAATTCCTTAGCAATAACCTATTATATCCTAAATTTAAGAGGCATTTAAAATCTTGATGATTTTACATTTTACAGCAATTTAATTAGCAGAATAACTAAAAAATTATTGAATTTGGATATAATCTTAAATATAGTTTCAGAAAATTAATAAAATAATTTGCTGTAAATTACAATCAGTTTTGTTTAATAAAAATGTATTTCTAATACTTCCTTTACAATGTTATTTTGAAGAAAATATGCGTGGAAATACTGCATAAAAATAATTTTAAACTCATTAGAAAAATTCAGAAATATTTTATAATTAAAATATTTACTACACTAAACAATAAAATATTACCCAATTCGACACAAAAAAGAGCACATATGGAGAATAATTCTGTATTTTTGTCTATGTATTAAAACCAATGAACTTCTTGTAAGTGGCAAAGAATGTCAAGTCATGGAATTTTCCATGGCACAAAATTATTTTAATAATTAATACAAATGAGAAATTTTATTTTTCATAATTTATTGAACTGCAAATCAGTAATAATTGATACATCAAAATGGAAATAAAATAGTTCTGAACAGGCAACTTCTTATTTTTTAATAAAAATTATTTTAGAATACCTGCGTAATTTTTTACTCTTCAATAAAAAGTCAAATAAAAACTTCATAATGACCACCAAGAGAGATAATTGAAATCACAACTGCAAACTATGCAGTGAGCAGCTTCTTTTTTAAATAATGCTTTGATACATGGAAATTCATAACTGTTTTAAATTATTTGAAAATACAATATAAGGTTTATTAACCATGGTTTACAAAATTTCAATAATATGAGTCACAATAAAACTAAAATGCTTGCTTTCAACCAAGAGTGCTTTGGAATTAACTCTGCCCAGCAACAACCCCATAACCACAGTAAATAAAATGAATGGTGCTTAATTCTGTACAGTGACTAAAGAGCAGAATTATACCTCTACTATTTTACATCCTCCTTACTCCTCAAAGAAGGAATAAGAATGGTATGTGTGATGTAACAGAATTTAAAATAAATATTTTTTCACTAATTTTATTTTCTAAAACCAAAAATATTTTAAATTACTTACATCTTCTATGCTCACTTAACAGAAATGAGTGAATTATTCCATGCTATCAGTAAAAGCATATCATTCTTGTGCATAAGATGGCAAGCTGATTTAATATATTTTATATACATCAAGGTGGAAGCAAAGTATTCTAGATATGTTAACTTTCCTTTAAATTTATAAACAAAACCTGTTACAGAATAAAATTAGTTACTGGAAAACCAGTTTTCCCATGAACAATCATTTTTGTAGTCAAATAATTTATAATCAGATTATTGATTTTAATTAGAATGATTGAAAAATCATCAAAAAAGATTCATTTGAAAATTAAAAACATAAGATACACATATACTTTTCAATAAAAAAGGCATTTGTTGTAAAAAAAAATTTTTAATTTAAAGAAAATTTAGAATTTTTAATAAATTAAACAGTTTAGAGATGCACATAATTTGATCAATTGCTATAAAATTTCTTATGTTTAGCAAAGAATCATCATTTTTTATAAACAAATTAGTCTTAAAATTACATATCTTAAAGGTTCTAAAAAATAAAATTACTGAAGACAGCTGAAAAGGATACATGTTCCTGTAGATAACACGAAAATGAGTGGATGTTTGAGGAATGGTAACAAATGTTTGAATTGGTATTGTTGGTCTCTAAAAAATACAAGATCAAATCATAGCAGCATAATCATTAAAGGTAAATAACTTACTAAGCAGAAATTCTTGATTACTTACACTATGTACCACTCCAAGTTCTGTAGCTGTAGGCAATTTATTAATGGATAAAAGTGGAGCATAAGTTTCATGAAGGCCCTATAAAATAAACATGTGGGCTGATTTAATAAATTTTAAAAGAGAATTTTGCTAATGTATTCCATTTCAATTTTAAGAACAGGTCTGAAAATTTAATTATTTAACATATATTTACACTGACTCAATTTCAAAAATATTAAATAATTTCACACATATGTTGGGTGCAAAATTTTTTAACAGGATATACAAAGTAAAACTAATAATTAGCAATTCAAAAGCTTATTACAAGATTAAAATATCCTTTAAAGCATATCATTATACAAAGCGACTGCAGTGATTGTGGAATAAATATGAAATACTTCTTTCATTTCATGTTTTTAACTGTTTTGCAAGTATGCAAATAAATCATATTAGAAATTAAATAATTAAGTTAAATGTTTGCTCATTTTTATTGTATTTTGATTGGAATAGATTACAGTACTTGCGTACTATGTTGACTACCTTGGTGATATTTATAAATAAAAATTTTCATTGCCAAGAGTAGCTTGATTTAAATATTTACATAATATTCTTTCTTTTAGTGCCTACTGTAAGCTATGTTAGCACCTAGGGGTTTTTTTTATATATATATTAACATTATATTTCTTTCAGTAGACATTATATTATTTTTCTGGTCACAAGTTTTGGAAATATATGTTATCAAGGTATGTAAGTACCCAGATTACTTCTAAATGACAAGGACTGAGAAAACATAAATATTATATACCAATATATCTACAATAATTTATATATGTAGCTTAAAGAATTATACAACTTCCATCAGATTGAATATCTTTACTAACAGTAAAAAAATGCACACTTTTTGTGCACAAATTTTACAAATGCTACTATCCATAATCTTATATAAACATAAAAATAATTAGAGGAAAATTATCTGATTATTTTTTTGTAAAAAATACTAAATTCGCCACTGAAATCTTATGGGCAAAACAGGCATTATTCTTATTATTTTTATATTTCTAATAATAAAAATTTATTTAAATACTATCCTAAATATTTGTTATAAACAATACATAAGTAATACCTGCATTAATGTCATAATGGAAAGATGTTGATTAAACTCATGTTGAAGTTGAGAAGAGACAAGTGTATGAGGATTGCTAGCTGATACTGTTTGGCCAACAACACCAAAACCCAAGTGGTAACGTTTATCAGACGGGTTCCAGTATATATTTACCTACAGATGAAATATAAATTAAAGATAAATGGTTTCTTCACAAATAAGAGATTTAGAGTATATATATATATAGCTTAGTTTCCATAATTTAACACTGGGGGTTTCATGTTAGAATGACTATCAAATCAAGACATGCTTTAAGCTACAGGGATCTGGACCATGAAAACAAGTGGGCCTTGACCCCCACATGAGCTGACATGCCATTCAGTTTAGTTTATATACATGTGTGTATAAATATAACCATTAAATTAAATTATTAACAACTTAATAAAGTAAAAGTAGAAAAAATGAATATAAATATTTATTTTTAGCATTAAAACTATGTTTGTCAACATTTTTTAAAAATTTTATATCAATGAATGTTTTATTAATGAAATTATAAATACTTTTACAAAAGTAAAAAATATTTCAAATATAAAAGAAAAAACTAGTTTCTTTTTAATGGTTTTTTTGTGTCAAGTGATAGCTAATTTTCCAATAACATCTTTAATTTTATACTCGGCATCATCCAACATTAACAGCTTTCAATTCTTGAAAACATGAGAAAACTTATAATGTGTGTTGGATGATTAAAGTTAACTTTTCAATCTGTTTATTCATGCTATGTTTAGCAAGCTTTCTGTCCTGTTTTTAATCATTTTTTTTATTGTGTTGATCTAAAGAAGCATATTGAAAATGAGTACTTTAAACAAATACTCATTTTGTTCTATATCAATCCCATTTTCTTCTATAATTAGTAATAGTTATTTCTTTCCTATAAAGAAAATTTTTGTGTTCTTAATAAATAATTTAATAAAGTAAAAACCAATGTAGTAAACACCAATGCCCGATAATTTGTATCTTTTTGGGGGCAATAATATAATTGTTGATGTAAAATCCAAATCAAGGGTGACATTTCAATGTGATAAAGTCAGACATAAGTATCCAATTTTGAGAGAAAATGATATTTAAGGTTTTATAAAGTATCTTTCAATTTAGAAAATTTATTCAATAACAAATATCTTTTTTTCTGTAAAATTTACAATTTCTTATTAGTATGCAGGATAAGTAATAAATTCATTCAATCTACTTGTTGCTAAGCCAACGTCTAAACTTTTATGGGATAATTACAGCTTACCTTCTTTGGAATTTATATTACACAAAGGAACCCCTTCTTTTTAACCAGTATCAGATTTCAAAAAATTATACATAATATTTCTGACTAATTCATTCTCCTTATTAGGCAATACATTTCTAAAGCTTTTCTTTAATAAAAGATGAAGAAATATAACAAAATGCAAATACAATAAACTTTATAGCTCTTTCAAAAGCTTTAGATAACACCTTTGAATCATTTTAATATATTTTATTGCAATAAGGTTAAAAATTATTTTTTAAGGGTTAGATATTGCTGAATTATTCCTTCATTCGTAAATACTTATGTTAATCACTATGATTCTACATGTTTTTTGAACAGTTGGTCAACAGCAGAATCCACTAGTAATGAAACTTGACCACTATAATAATTTTTTTGCAATTAAAATATTCGCTTTATGCTGACAATTTATACATAAAGCAAATAAACCTATATTACAGTTATAAATCAAATTTGACATTCTCTTCATAACAGTATTGATAATGTTTTAACTACATATATCAAATTCCAAAGTCTGAACAATTTCAAATGACCATTTTACATTTTATGAAATGGCAAATTTCAATTCATACATAGAGCAATATCTAAACTCTTTTCTAAAATAAACACTATTTTCAAACTTTTATTTGACTTTGGATGTTCAAAGAAGAAAGAATCACAATAATTAACTACATTGTATTCTTTTTCTGACATCAAAATACATAAATGTAAATTTTTTTCTTACCAGGTAGTAGTTTTATTGAAATGTAAAAAAGCAAGAGCAAAATGATATTATATTATCAAAAATTTAATTTAAAAAATAAGGGGCAAATTTGAATTTTGCCATCTCATTTTGGTTTTACTCGGTCTCATTAATTTGGCAATTTGGAATCAAGAAATACAACTAACATTGCGTATTTTAAATTTTTATTTATTAAAGAAAACAAGCAGTTACATCTTGTAGCATTGACAAAAAATATTGCTCCTGCTTTTAAAACTTTTCTATGCTCATGGGTAACCAAAACTAGATAATACAAGCAGTGATACTGTTGATTCTTCTCCATTCATACAATAAGAAAAAACAATCCAACTTAAATTTTCTTTCACTTGTTTTACTAAACTAAATTGGCATGAGTCAAAACCAGTAAAAGTTCTAAATTTATCCTATAAATTATTTACAACACACATGACAGACAAAGATTTATCTTATAACTATACATGGACACCAGACTTAAACAAAATCTCTGTCCTAATGATCAAAAGAAAGCCAAGTATCTGAAAATTTCATATTTCATGGCCTTTTAGCCATCATAGATACTTACATATCGTTTAAAATTCGCACACTAAATAAAAAAAAAATTGAAAGTAAGAAAATCACAACAAAAACATTCAAACTCACGAAAGGTAAACTATTTTCATATTCTGTACAAGAAGAAAACGAGGTGACTTGTTAATTTACTTAATTGATGGGTTTGTGTCTTTATAACATTGACCGAAACAATCATTTCCAATCACAATTTAATTCATTCTAGCATGGTTTCACAAGAACTTCAGAAAGGATTTAAAAATAGAGGAGTGTTCTTTGTCATCCATTCAAATATAAAATAAAAATTAGGGATTTCAAAATTATGTTTGAAAACAAAAATTTGACAAGTTAAAAAAAACTTTTCTGGAAAATCAAGATAATTACAACACATGAAATTGAAAGCTGAAGAAGATAACTAGGAAAATTAAATCCACTAAGACTTACATCAGCCTTCAGCTTCTTACTAGTCCCAAATAGATGTTTTGTATATTCACCTATTGAGGTGGTCTTTTGGGAATTCTTTGGCTTGCAACATGAATGTAGCCAACAATAAATGAAAACTTCTCTCGGGCTACTTATGGGGTAAATTTTAAAACACTGTCAGATAAGTAAGCTGTATCAATGGATTTTTCAATAAAATGTTTCATATTTACCTTCTGATGATTTATTTTAAGGAAATGATTGTGCTCAGTTATTCAGATTATGCATGTACATTGATAATAGCAAATGTCGAGCTTAAAAAGATGTGAAAGATAATCAATTTGATATAAAGAATTATTATGCTAAACGAAAAAATAAATTGAAGATATATGATTGAGAAGTCATAAGGAAAATTTCTCAGTGTCTCATGCAAATGATAAAAAAAAAAGTTATACAAGGAATAAATCATAAGCAACATTTATATCAGCAATCATAAGCAATATTTATTGCATTATTTCTCACTCGATTACAACAAGCAACACTTGTAATAGAGTAAGAAATAAAACAATAAATATAGAATCTGTGATAATTCATTGTGAGTCTTGATATACATCCACCATGAGCTACAAATATAACTATCTGCTCATTTTCAGTTGGGAAATAAATTAGCTAATTAGTTTTTTTATTAAGAAAAAAAAAACAATTTGATGATTTGGAGCTGGATATGATCTTCTAATAATATTGATCATGATAACAAACCATGATACAAATCAATATACATATAATTAATCACTAAAATTCAAATGTAAATTGCACAGTGTCAATGGACAAGTATAAAGGAAAACTGGAAATAAAACTAATAAAATGTAAAATTAATAAGGTATAACACAGTTAAAGATTTGCAACTTATTATTTAAATTACCATATTGGTTTTGCTAGGACCATAACCAAGAACAATTCTTTTGTATGAGAATGTTTTTATCTCCATCATTGAAGGAAACATGTTGTGTTGATCTATTAATAAAAAATTAAGTCTTAACAACTGAATTTTGCTTATACTAATTAATTACAAATATTAAAATCAACAAACAAATACATAAGTGCAGTTTAATGAGAATATTATTAGAAAACTTTTTTTAAAATATTAAATAAAAACCAGGAAATTGCACTTTTTTACTTCATACATTTAACAATGGTAATTACTATCATTTACAATTTATTTACAATATTTAATTTGATTTGAATTTTGAAAAATAAAAAATATATATATATATGATTTAGAAACAGCAACGATGGCTAGAAAAATAAATAATTATAACAAGTTTCTTTAGTTACAGCAAAATGATCAGAATTTTAAAAAAAATGATTGCTTTTACTTTAAGTAAAATTTTATAAAACTTCTGAACCTTAATATGAAAATTTAAAGATATATGCAACAGCAAGAAAGGTTGTAATTAAAATAAACTTTATAGAAAAAGAAACACTTTCAAACACTTTAGTTACATATGAGTAAAATTTAAATCAATGAGTAAATGCTATAAACTGTTTCCTGGCTGAGCTCCTACAGATTTTCTAAATACTATATTTTTTTCAGTTATTAGTAAAAAATTACTTTTTGCTAAAAATTACTAATTTAAACATTTTTCAATTAAAAAAATCAATGCTTAAGTTAAAAATTTTTTAATAAAAAATATAGATAAAAATGAATTGCTTTACATATATCTTATCCAGGATAATCATAATGTTCAAGAGACCAGAAAGAAACCTTTTATAATCTCAGACTAATTCGACAATAATGTAAATTAAAGTGACACTCAAAATTCATACATTTTATAAGTTGGCAGTTATGCAAAAGCAAAGCCTAAAATACTCATCAGTTATTTTACATTTTAATGCTTTGAAATGCATTTATTACAAATGTTTCATTATACAATTCATTGTTAAGATAATTTATTTAACAAACCATGATTACAATTGAATTTCAATCAAAAATTTAATTTCAATTTTAATAATGTATTGAAAATTGCATAAATGTATTACTAAGAAAAGCAAGTCAGTATCTATTGTTTTCATAAATAAGACCAAATCATCAAAGCAGATGAATAAGCTGATTCCATTTTAGCGGCAAATATTAGGAGATTCAATGAAATCACTAACTGAAGAAAAAGAAATCTAAAAATGTAAGTATTACTATTTACATATAGAATGTAATCTCAAAGACAAGACATTTAAGGAAGCAAATTTGCATCAACCTGTTTGCTTTAAAACATAATTGAAAAGTATTATAAAGATATCTTAAAATATTAAAGTGTCAATAATTTTTATAATGACACAATTTAATACATGTTATTAAAAAAAAGAATTAATGTGAATACACATCATTAAAAAAGATAAAATATATTTAATAAGAAAGTACATTTAAGTAAAGCAGAAATGTTAATAATAATAATAATAAAAAAAAAGCTTAATTTTCATACATTTTATCATTTATTTTAAATACACAAATATAAAATAAAATACAAATTTCAACACTAAAGAAATTTCTACATTTTCTAATAATATTCCGATTCATAACTCCAAGAGAAACAATAATAAAAATATAAACAATTACAGCTAAAGAAATTTATAAACACAAGCTAAGTTAAAAGTTTTCCCATTAACAAAAAGATTATTTACACAAAACAATACAAAACTTTACCATGTTTCAAGGCATTAGCAAATTCTAAAACAACTTTATACAAATTCCCCATGATGTTCCAATCTCTAATCATTTCATCAACCATTTCAATTACTTGTTTTTTTGTGCCAGCACCAAAATCATAAGTGTAATGTAATGCTCTGCAGGAACTTTGCTCCTTTGGGCAAGTACTTGGAACTGGGCAGTTGCAAAATACAAACTGGAAAAGTCAACATAATTTTAAAATAGTACAACTATCAAAATAAACAAAAATGAAAAGTTAAACTTATTTTTCAAAGCTTTATAAAATTTTCTGTTCTGGCACAAAATTAATTTTAATTCATTTATTTATGAATGATATTATACAGCTTACAATCCTTTATTTCATTTATTCAATAATTAATAAATTGGTAATTGATGTATATAACAAGTATTAATTTATAATAATTATTTTAAGTTCATTAGATTCTATAATTTTAATAATTCCATTAAAATATCTATTTTTATAATATTTTTAATAAAAGTAAAAATATGCATGAAGTAAAAATCATTTTATTTAAAAAAATAAAATTGAATTTAAAAGCAAAGCTTTTAGCAACTTTCATTTCATGCAAGAAAGAATTTTGTAAAACTGATTTAGCAAAACCTATAAACACAGGGAAATTTTCAAGCATCTGAAATATTCATCAAATGAAACTATCAATTTAGTCCATGGACGTAAAGCAATTAATGGAAACATACAAAATATTTTTTTCTTAAAAAGATTATTAGAAACTATGATAATAACAATACAAACATTACCAGAACAGAAACTTACAGGAATTTCACATAAAGATAAATGAAATTCCATTTATTTGTCAATGGAGTTTAAGACACATAAATGCTGAAAAGTTGAGAAAACAAATGGAGAGCAAGTTTAATTGTACAAGTAAAAAGAAATTTGATCATATCAAATGCATTTCATTGGCTTTCATTTAATAAAAGTTCTCATAATTTTAAAATAAAAAATAGTCTAAAATTTGTTGCAATTTTATATGGCATGATATGATTATTTTTAACTCTCATGACTGAATTAAATCATACCTCATCAATAAATTAATTATTTGTTTAAATAAGAAGAATATTGCAATTCTATGGCAATGGAAATTTTGATAAGAAAAAAGTTTTCTTATTATCAAAAATTTCATTGTTCAATCTTATTTTCTAAAAGCATACAATTAATTGTTAAAATTGTATGATTTTTAAGAAGCTTTTGTATATCCGAGAACCAGGATTTGCAGATTCTCAGTAAGCAAACATTAAGAGTCAATGTGTTTTTTCAAGTGATGTTAGCATTCAGATATATAATAAATATTATTATTTATAGCCAAATACATCTACATTTTATATCATTATACTTTAAAATTATCCAAACAAATTATGTACTTCAAATATATATTTTGAATGGAAAAAGCTTAAATAAAAGTAATTTAAATAATTTTCAGTTAAATTAGATTTAAAATTATATTTCAAAATTATTGAAAGAGTTCATAACATAAGAGAAATAATTTCATTTAAGCAGGTTTTGTACAGATTTCCAAAAATCTAATAACAAGAATTTTAAAGAGTATTCCAGGAATCAAATCAAAAATTTCCAGGAAGTATCGACACTCACATTAAATTATTTTTTAATTTTATTTCAAACATTATTCTTAACCAAATATGCATATAATAAAGTACATCCAATATTTTTCAATCATATGTGCAAAAAATCTAAATAAATATTTGAGAAATTAATGAGACTATTTTTTATTTAAGTTAAAATTATTTTTAATAATTATTTTAAAAGCCTTCAAAGAATTTACAGCTATAACAGAAAATCTTTTAAGCAATCAATATTCATTCTATAAAATACTAGATTATACATTGTACAAAATAATAAATAATTTTAGAGTTTTTAAACATTTCCAATAGATTCCTGTCTATTAATTTATTGAGTATTTCAAGATGTGTATAACTTCTTTTCAAATATAAATATATTTACTCAAATCAAACACAAGTATTAGTTACAGTTTCGAGGGAGATTTTTTTCCCCATTATTATTTATAATTGCTTTCCTTATTATTAAATGAAAGCAATTATAAATTTTTCTTATGCTTACTTTCAAACTCTTAACATTAAACAATTTCACATCCATATTCTAGGTTTTTCTATTTCTTTAATAATTCAAAAATGTTTACATTTCTTGGTTATATAAATATATAATATACATTTGTATTGCTTTTCCAGAGTTTACTAGATGTGTGTAACAATCTCTTTTGCCGCCCAACATGTCTAGTGGTTAGCGTACCTGACTACAGATGGGTGGGACCTGGGTTCGAATCCTGGCTCTGGCATGGATGTACTCTCTCTTTCTGGTCTTAGTCCTTTCTTTATGTGTGAATGGTTGCCTACCCTATAAACGGGTACCTATGGCATGTGTGTACTGAGGAAGTCGGACTCCACACCAAATATGGTTTAGTTGGAAAAGTGGAGCAGCGCACCCCATATTGCCAGCCTGGCTGGCACACAACAACAACAATCTCTTTTCAAATAAATATACTTATTCAAAATAAAATAAATACAATTATCAGATAACGTTTCTAGGATGTGACTTGTGGCCCAATTATTATTTAAAAAAAGCAATTCTAAATTTTCCTTTTGTATACTTTCAAAACTGTACAATTTCAGACTTTTCTATTTCTTTAATCATTCAATAGATTTTAATATTTCTTGGTTTTATATATACATTATTTTCAATTGGTCATTGTAAGCGAAAAATTTAACAGTTTTTATTCAGTTATTGTAAGGAATAGAATTACTGAGTAAAAACTGTTTAATTGTTGCTTTCCTGAAGCACCACAGCAACACAAATGTTTGATTTTGCAATTAATGTTATTTACCAGTTCTTTCAACTTCATCAGCATACTCTAAGGTGGATTTCTCAAGCTCCTTTATGTCATCTTCCAAACGTTTCTTTCTGATTTTTAGTTCACCAATTTCTTCAAGAATACCTTTTAGCTGTCCCTCTATTATCTTTTTTGCTGTTTTAATTACTGTAAGTATGATATGTTTTGTACTACAAAATATTGCAAAAGATTCTATTAACTTTTTTGTCATTGATACTAAAATGATCTGCAATTTATAAAAAGTTCCACCTTCTGTTTTTTTGTCAAAGTTTTGCTAATACACAATTCTCTGATAATTATTATTATTATTTTTTTTGTATCATATCCAGCATCTAATTGACTGCATCTTTTTTATTGTCGTAATTAGTTATATCAATACTAATAAATTTAAATGAAGAAACTGATAGCGAATAATATTTTAAAAACTTTTGTATTAAACTTTTCAACAATGCACGGAAATCTCCTGAAATAAACGGGAACATTGGTTTATCAGTTTAATGTCAGATATAAAAAAAAAATTGCATTTAGCAGAGAAAAAAGTATTTTTTATACACTTCTGTACAATATAAAAAATTTTGATGCCAGGATTAGGAATTTTATTGTTTTGAACAAATGACACATGCTTTAAGATACATTAATATTTCAAGCAATCTGTTCAAAACACCTATTTTTACTAACCATTGATACCTGCAAAATTTTAAAGGAAATTTTACTTAAAAAGCTTTGATAGCCTAGACCAAGGCTATCAAAGTCATCTCTACAAGTGAGTGAACACTTAAGTAGTCTGTAAACTGTACTTGCTGTTACCTCAACTTCAGGAAATGAACATCCATAGCTGTAAGTGCTGTGTAAAATGTGTAGGTTTGTATCTTCTAACATTTGCAATATTTGAATTATGTCCAATTTTAAAAAAATCAGCTATTTTAGTGAAAACAGACCAGTTTACATTTAGGTCACCCATTGACAACTGGAATAATCCACTAATTCCTAATTTTAAGCATTTTTCATTCACTTTTTTAAACAAAATATCCCCAGTTAAATTACCTAAGAAATGTGGTGACTAATACAGATCCTTAACTGTATCCTTATACGAAAGTTTTATATTTCAGTCCAATTGCTTTGTCTGCCCATGATTATTTAAGCTTACATCAAAGAGTACATAATTACTAACATTCTTAACTTTTTCTTTCAATAAGTTGGAAAAATAAGGTGCAATTCCAAAAACTGTTAAATGAGCACGCCTTCAGCATAACTAAATTGGTTTGCAATAGCACTGTCTGTGTGAACTTTGTGTGAAAGAGGTAATTTATATTGTTACAAGAATTGTACCTAAATCCTTTGTTTAAAACTTTAAGGGCCAATAGAATTTCGGCTTTTAAAATTTCTTTTGAAGAAACAAATGAATCTAAAATTTTAGAACATGCTTTGGGTTCACATTCTTTAATAGGATTAGAAGAGGTGAAAAAAATCTTTTAAATCAATAGATATTTTAAGTGATTCAGCCTCTTCTAATAAATGTGTAAGTTTTTTTCCCTATGATATGGGATTTAATTGCAAATTTGCCCATATTTGAAATACAGAAGTCATTCTTACAAAACAGACAATGGGCATGTGTTTTCTCTGAACCACACAAAAACCAATCTAAATATAGCTTTTTCAGAGTCCACTAGTCATTGAAAAGACTCACCCACCACCAGGCATATCAAATTTGTTTGTCATAGATAAGCAAATTTATCCTGATTCCCTGAAATTATATGCAATTTTCATCAAGGGAGGCATGGTAAGTACATTTTAACTAAAAAATTTTGCTTTAAATATTTAAAAAAATTTATGCAAAATAAAAAAACAGCAGCAAATAGAAAAAGTATGAATTAAATCACTGGTCCTGATTGTGCAACATATTACTCGTTTTGTGATTACTTCCCATAAATCTAAATAATACTAAACTGGTTTATTATGAAATTATTGTGGCTGAACAAGATCTTTGCACAGTTAAAATAAAATAAAAAAATCTAATATCGAGAGTAGCCGCCATCTAGGGACAATATCAAAAACTAATATTTAATTAGTTTTTGGACAATTTCATAAAAATTTTTAAAATATTATGACAAAATATTATAACATTTTTTAGAAAAAAATAAAAGCATCAAAGTAAGAAAAAATTCCAGGAGTTTCAAGAATCTTAAAAATTTTAGAATTTAAGAAGTTTTTAAGAGTTGTGTGTACTCTGTTTATAAATATTCAAAATTCTTTCATTACTATTTAAATATTGTATACGATTATTTATGAGTTTTATAATTTGTTTGGGTTGCTTCTTCCTACTACTTTATAATGTACTTAAAATATACAGGCATAGTATTGGATTAAATAAAAAATTCAAGTCACGAGTTTCTAGAAATTTCAGGACAATCTTTTAATTTATTAACAGCTTGGTAAAGTAAAAGAAAAATTGAAGATTAAAAGCATTTAAACTTTATATTTGTCAATATAAATTAAAAACAATCAGGTTTAATTAAAAATTCTGAACTTTTATATTTACTAAATGTTTTAAAGATTATCTAGTCAAAATTACTGCAAATTAACATATCTTAAGCATTATGTAAAGTTTGAAAAACAAGTCAACTTCAATCTTTTTATTAACAGAAATTAATGAAAATGTTTTATTCATATAACTATAAATATTTTTAAAGATAAAAAAAAACTTAAAATTCCAAAATAATTTTTTTTTATTTTAAATTTATGTTATTTTTGTTGAGGAAAAACTAGTTTTTCTTAAACCTCTTTAATTTTATCATTGGCAGCGTTCAACATTATTTTTTACTTCTTGGAAACCATTTTTAAAGCATTCAGTTTTTCTGATGATCAACTTAGTATTACTGCTTCAACTTCTAATAGGTTATTTTTTTCGGCAAGACAGATAAACATTTCTTTATCTGTTTTATACATGTTCTGTTCGGGATTTTCCCTTTCTTCTTTTCATCCTTTTCTTTATTTTGTTCTTCCGAGTAAGAAGAACATTGAAAATGAGCCTTTTTATGTACTGTATCATTGATTTTGTAACTAAATTAACAGATTTATTTCTATATATAAAATCTTTAAACATTCTTAATGAGTGAATACCAATGTCTGATACCAATGTCTGATTGGCACCTTTTTTTAATTATAATATTGTTATTGACAAAAAACCCACATTCAGGGATAGTACTTCTATGTGATATCAAACATGATTTTAACTAATTTTGTGAGAAAATATTATTTAAAACTTCTTGACACATTTTTTTTAATTTAGAAATTTCAATCCAGATATAGCCAATATCATTTTTCTGCAGATAATTTTCAATTGTTTTTTTAAGGTCTTCAGAAATATACATTTCAATTTCTCCTTTCAATTTATCACAAATACATTTTTTTTTTGTTACTTTTAGCAGCATTTACAAGTCCCATAAAAGCCTTGTTAAAATGCTCATCAACCTTTCTTGGTGGATGAATGTACTGTACAACATGCAAAACAGCATTTGAACAAGGAAAATTCGGTGAAAATGTGCTTTAGATCCAAGGCTTGGTGCGTTTTCAAAAACGCCGATAATTCTACAGTTGTTTCAAAGTGAAACTTAATTATCTACCAATGAAAAGGCTAAAACAAAAGAATAAATAATGTGCATTCGTGAAAAAGTGCTTCAAATTCATGAGTTGGCGAAGAAGGGGACCTAAACCGCAATTTAACCAGCAAATTCTTTTATAAGTAATAACAAGTTATCAAGTAAGTACTTCTAAGATTTTCATTTTGCATAATAAACAAACAGTATATTAATAAAGTGGTTTTTTTTCTTTTTTTTTCTTTCTTTTTTTTTTTTTTTTTACAAAAAATGAAAAGATATGGAGAAAATACACTGCAAAAATAAACAACAAAATACAAATAAGAAAATTTCAATTATTATTTTAAAAACTTAGAAATATCTGCATGTTTTTCACCTCTTCCAATATTTTTTGAGCTATTATTGTTAAAAAAATATTCTTTAAAGGCTAGATATTGTTCAATTATTCGTTCACAAGTGGGTCCTAAAAACAACCATCAAGACTCTACAAGTTTTTTTAACAGACAGTCAGCAACAAAAGCCATGGTGAACTAGCTGCCAAATTCACGAATGTAGTGTAATGCATTGGCAACTCTTATGAAGTCATCAACAACAGTTGTTTCTATTCGCCATTGAATTCCTTCTCCCATAAAGTCATTAGTAGTTTATTTGCCGATAAGTTTTGAAAGAACACTCTTTTTTTTTCAAATCGAAAATATGAGAAAATAGGGAATAAAGTAATTCAAGAATTTCAGGATTATGTATTAAAATCATAGACTTTTGAGAATAAAAAAAATTTTTTCCCCAGAAATTCAGGACAACTACAAACTTTGAATGAGGTGCTTTAACAGCTTTACATTGGTGGCCAAAACTGAGAACATTTTTTGAAATTTTTATGTCTTTCAACTTTGCATGTGTATAAAATATATTTTTAGTAATAAATACACAATGATAAACCAAATTAAAGGAAGTTTAATGTAAAATTTAACTGAAAACACAGCATTTAAGTGTCATTGTTAAAAAAGATTTTCTTTTAGTTTAAAATACTAATACAATTTGTCAGGAATGCTGAAGTGGAATGTAATAAAAAATGTACTAGCCAGTACAATTACTGTTTTGTGAAAACATGTAAGAATATGAAACTGAATATGAAAAATTTTCAAGCAAAGAAATTGAAAATTTTGAATATGTCTAAAACACTAAACTTAATTAGGTTCAAGAATGGGAGAGGGAAAAAACCTACTTTAAAATAGATTTACAAAAGGGAAATAAAAATTCTTAAATCAAATAGCCATTAAACATTTAAATATTTTAAAATACTTTAGTCTTTCTAAGTTACAGATCTCTGGAAATCAATTCTATTGTATCAAATATAGATTAAGGGCAAAGTCACTATTTCACCTATGACAAAGATGTTCCTGACACTATAGTTCAGATTTAGTGGGTTAACAATCGACTGAAAGTAATAACTTAAGAAAGAAAATATTTAAGTAAACATTAAATGAAATTGCTATTAACTAGCAACACCAAGCTTTATCTAATCAAAACAAAGACTTTTGCTTTTTTTTATGACTAAAGATAAATTAACTTTATGACTAAAGTAAAATATATAAAATAATCCAAAGATTTTTTGAAAATTGGAAAAAACAAACTACTAGCTAGATTTAGAGAAAAATATGATAATATTTAAAATGAAATTCACCGAACTATATTATATATTACAAAATATTGGTAGTATAGTGATATTTGTATATTTCATTGATATTTTCATTCACTGTAACACATGTACTATAAATGAGTAAATGCTCTTAATATTTTTAATTTCCTTCTATAAAACCTTCAACTTAATATAGATTTTAAAATGCAAGCTATTAGAAGTTCAATCATAGGAAAAACAGATATGATATTAAGAAATCAAAATTTGCACAATACATATGTAAAAGAAACTATTATAACTAACTCACTTCAAGAAGCAGAGTACTCACTTCTACAAACCAAGTACGTACACCTTTGCCATTCAGGCGAATTGTGCAACTTAAAAGAGCAGAGTTTAAGGCATTAAAAGTATCTCTGTCATTGTTGTCAGGTACTGGCATTCTGAAAACACACAATTTTAAAAAATTGTAAAAAACACAACTACTATAATCCTTGTCTTTAAGTATAGTTAAATATTTGATCCTTACATTTAAATACAATATAAAATATTTCATTGTTTTTACTGAACATAAAATCTTGATAGAATAATAAAAATATAATAATTTATGATTCTCTATGTTGATGGAACAGTAGTATTTTTAACTCCTTAACTGGTTTGTCCATACAGGGCACTATTCATTGGCCACATCTGGTTTTGTCCGTTCGTGCTTTGATATATCCCCCTTTCTTATTTTGCCTGTATTTTTAATATATTGAGTCTTTGTATTGGAATACTTCAATAGCTTGTCCATGCCATTTAAAAGCATTCTAACCAGTTTTCTCCATTGTTACTTGAAAGTCGAAAATATTTTGCATTTTTGATTCTTGAAGGTTTTGCTACACAATTTTCTAGTTGTGAATTTAAAGATCTTTAGTTATGGATGATACAATAGATGATACTTTATTGTTAGATGCTCCTTAATGATTCGGATACAAATTCAGAACTGTCTTCTTGTAATTTCTGGATAACTTTTCAGAAGACCTCTGATGATTTGATTTCTGCTAGAAATTTTATTGAAATTGATGTGAAAAATCAACCTTCTTTGTGTCCCAGGTTTAATTTTTGTTCAGTTCATGAGATGTGTATAACAGTCTTCACTTTATAAAATTTGTGATTGCAAAAAAAAAAAAAAAAA